>JAFJYG010000719.1:0-28105 GCA_017366145.1 Cadophora sp. M221
ACCCTGAACCCCGGAGGCACAAATGCAACGTTACATTAATAAGCAGTTCAACATCAACTCGATCACCAAAGCAAGCAACTTTCTACTCCTACACCAGTTCTATTCTTCTACAGTATCATTGAAGTTGCAATATGTCTGCTCAGTGGTGTGGAGAGGCCATCGAGAACTCATTTGGCCCCACGGTCAAAATCTGTCGAGGGGGGTTTGACTTTACAGTACTTTTCGAGCAGGTCTTTCTATCGATCATACCTTCAGTGGTATTTCTCGTCTTGCTAGCCGTTCGCGTGGTTTTGCTTCGTAGAGAGTCTCCCAAGGTTAATCGTGGTTACTTGCTTCCCGCGAAGATCGTGAGTTGTATCCATCTCGTTTGAAACAATCACATTGAAGATTTTCATGTAATAGGTTATCGCTACAACATATGCCACCCTTCAACTCTATTTCCTAGTTCGATGGATCGCATCGCCTCCGTTTTACATCCGTACCAGTATTGCCACCCAAACCCTTTATGTGATCGATGGCCTCGGGGTTTTGGTACTGTCTCCGTTAGAACACCTTCGCAACCTCAAACCTTCTACACTCTTACAAGTATATCTCTTTCTTACGCTCCTGTTCGATGCAGTAATATGTAGGACGCTTTGGCTTATTGGGACCGATCGTACAATTCAGCGCGTGTTCGCTACATGTGTTTCATTGAAATTCGTCCTGTTCTGTCTGGAAGTTATTGAAAAGCGTCGTTGGCTGAAGCCAAAATACAGCCATCTGAAGTCGGAAGCCATAGGCGGTTTTGTTAATTTGAGTGTCTTCTGGTGGCTGAATGGCGTTTTCCTCGATGGATTCCACAAAACTCTGGTCCTAGCTGACATCGAAGGAATTGAAGAAGCGCATCGAGCGGAAGCACTAGAGCACAATCTTCAGGAAGTCTGGTCCAAAATACCCAAGGATAACCCTTCTGCTCTGCTTCGTGCACTATCTTGGACGCTAAGATGGCCTTTGGCTGCAAGTATATTCCCCCGGATATGCTCGATTGGATTCAAGTTATCGCAGCCATTCTTAATTGCTACATTAATCGAATACCTTGATTCCCCGCTCAAAGAAGCCAGTGTGAGCAATGGTCTCATTGGTGCTTATGCGTTGGCATACTCTGGTGTTGCTATCTCGACCGGCTATTACTGGTACACGGCTTACCGGACAATCGCTATGGTACGAGGTAGTCTCATAGCTATGGTGTACTCGCACACGCTAGATCTACCATTAGGTGCCCATCGCTACTCTCCGACCACTTTGATGAGCACCGACGTGGAGAGAATCTGTACTTGTCTTGTTAACCTTCACGAACTTTGGGCAAATATCATCGAAGTTGGGATCGCCGTGTACATTTTGGAAAAGCAAATTGGTACAGCTTGTATCACTCCAGCCCTGATTGCCCTTGGTAAGTGAGATGACCATTATTCAAAGTGACTGCTGACGTTTTAGCCTGTGGGCTCGGCACTCTTCTTTTGACATCGCGTATTGCGAAACGACAGGATGCATGGCTCAAAGCTGTTCAATTGAGACTCAAAGCGACAGAATCGGCACTCGGTTCCATCAAAGGGATTAAGATGATGGGTTTGACAGAGTCACTTTCAAGAGTCATTCAAAGCCTGCGTGAGAACGATCTCTTGTCAGCGATGAGCTATCGCAAACTCCAAGTCACCAGCATTGTCATTTGTAAGTTGCAAAGCGCTGCTTTATAAAGTACGATATTCTTCTGACTGGTCAATACAACAGCCCTTGTTATGAACATTACTGGCCCTGCTCTTACGTTCGCGACATTCACTATAATATCTGCCGTAAGAGGAAGCGGCACTCTTTTGGCAGCTCCGGCTTTTGCATCGATCACCGTTCTGGCTCTCATCGGAACCCCTCTCGTAACTCTATTTCAAGCCTTGCCATTGTTAAGGTCTGCTGTTGGGTCTTTATCTCGCATTCAGGACTTTCTCAATCAACCTGGCGTTGAAGAATCCAGTTGCCAGCTTACATTGTCATCAGAAGAAAGTTCCCAAACATTAACACCGGCAAAAAGGAATGACAGCGACATTCCTCTGTCTATATTTGACAGCAAAGACCTTGCAGCCAGGAAGAGGCCCTCCGGTGATTTTATAATTATCTCAAAAGCCGACATAACGTGGACCACTGTCGATGCGATAGTCCTATTGAATATCAACCTCACCATCAAACATGATTCTCTAACGATGATCATTGGCCCTGTCGGCTGTGGGAAATCGACGCTAATTAAGACGATCCTTGGAGAGACGAAAGTCAACAAAGGGACTGTCAATATTTCTTGTCAAGACTTAGCTTTTTGTGACCAATCTCCATGGCTAACGTATGCTACAATACGGGAAAACATCACAGGACCGGCCGACGCTCAGTTTGATGAAACCTGGTATTCGAAGGTTATCCATACATGTGCGTTGGAGAAAGACCTTGAACAGCTTCCAGATGGCGATCAGTCTATGGTTGGAAGCAGAGGAATAGCTCTTAGTGGTGGCCAGCGACAACGATTAGTAAGTCAATCTCCTTGAAGTTCTCCCAAAGTTTATTGACCAAAGTAGTCGATTGCCAGAGCACTATATTCAAGAAACAAGCTGGCCATTTTTGATGATGTCCTCTCTGGGCTTGATGGCGACATGGAAGAACAAGTTTTCACACGAGTATTTGGACCAAATGGAATCATTCGACAGCACAAAATGACCGCAATCCTGGTCACACACAAAGGTCTAGAAGTCCCCATATGATACACGAGGAGACTAATAAATTCTAGTAAAATGGCTAGCCTTTAGTTCCCATATCATAGCGATTGATGAGTCTGGCAGGATATCGCAACAGGGAGACTTTAACAATCTTAGCAGCACTAATGGATACGTCCGGAATTTGGCACTCAAAGGAGGCACAACAGATCCTAAACTCGACCAGGTCATCATGGATACACAAACCCCTATTCGACGGATAAAAGCAAACCCTGAACTTGATAGGGCTAACGATATTTCGAGACAGACCGGAGACTTCTCAGTTTATAAGTATTATCTTGGATTTGCGGGCTCTGGCACCGTGTGCTTCGCCTTCGCTGTGCTAGCTATTTATTCTTTCTGCCTAGTCTTTCCAAGTAAGTAATTGATGCTGCGTAAGAATTGACATTTGCTGACTTGGTACAGCTATATGGCTTGATTGGTGGTCTACCGCGAACGAAAAACGTCCTGGACAGAACCTGGGACTATATATTGGAGTGTACATCCTGTTGGGTGTAGTAGGCCTGGTCACGCTCAGCATCTTTTGTTGGTGCGTGATGACATTGGTTTCTTTTTTACTTACTAGCTACTGATCTATAACAGGCAGATGATCATCGCTTTAGGTCCTCGAGCTGGAAGAAAATTACATTCAGCTATCCTTCACCATGCATTACAGTGCGTTCTCCCCCAACTAAGTCTTCATTTTCTCACTCATATATCTTTAGGGCGCCACTTTCCTTTCTCTCCCGTACCGACATGGGGGTTATCATGAATCGATTTAGTCAAGATATACAACTTATTGATTTTCAAGTGACCCTCAGCAGTATGAGTGCAGCAGAGGGTAAGAGTTTCCATTTAAATGTTTTCAAATTCAGTGCTGATAGCTGTTCCATTACAGCATTTAGTACAACAGTTGTTAGATTGCTTGTAGTTTGCATCACGGCAAAATATGTGGCATCGATAATACCATTCACCCTCGGCGTAGTTTATTTCATTCAAAAGAGCTATCTTCGAACCTCACGTCAGCTCCGCCATTTGGATCTCGAAGCTAAAGCCCCCCTATACACCTTGTTCGTAGAAACTCTTGATGGTCTTGCCACTGTACGAGCTTTTGGATGGCAGGATCATCTTAGACGGCGCAACTATGTGGTTCTCGATGGTGCCCAAAAACCGTTTTATCTGCTCAATTGTGTTCAGAGGTGGCTAGCCTTTGTGCTCGATATGCTACTCACAGTCGTCTCCGTCCTAGTGGTTGTCATTGCGGTTAAACTCTACAACCAAACGAGTGGTGGAAGCACCGGCGTTGCTCTTGTCAACGTATTGGCTTGCCATCAGCATCTAGCTGGTTTTGTTCAGAGATGGACTCTTTTGGAGACTTCAATTGGAGCCGTGTCACGCATCAGGGCATTTGCGCTTGAATGCCCGGTGGAGACACAACAGGGCGATCTGCAAATTCCGCCAAATTGGCCCTCTAAGGGATCTATCGAGATGGTGAACGTCAGCGCATCCTACAAGTTGGTTGCCCTTCTGAACGATTTTTTGCAGAAGCTAATAAGATTTCTAAAGGCGAGACTCACCCATACTACGAAATGTGACATGCTCAATTCCCCTCGGATCAAAAATCGGAGTTTGCGGTCGAACAGGCAGGTATGTAGTAATTGAATCCTACACATGCAATTTCTGACTAACAAGCCACCAGCGGCAAGAGCTCATTCATACTATGTCTCTTACAAATGCTCGAGCTCTCAAGTGGTAAGATCACTATCGATGGACTGGATCTTTCGCAGTGCTCCAGGGAAGCTACTCGCTCAGCGTTCATCACTGTCCCTCAAGATTGCGTGTTCTTTGAAGGCAGCGTTCGCTTCAACCTTGACCCTCGGTCTCTTGCAGTTGATGCCGAGATTGAGGAAGCCCTGCGTAAGGTTGGTTTATGGGAGATTATTAACGTGGATTCGGGATTAGATGCTCCCATGGATAGTGTTCACTTGTCACATGGCCAAGGACAGCTCTTTGCCCTCGCCAGAGCTATTCTGAGTAATGCTAAGGTAGTGATTCTAGATGAAGCAGCAAGCAGGTATGTTTACGAATTTCCTTACAGCTGTATGCAATGACAACTAACGCATCGTAGTGTGGATCGGGAGACGAACAGTCTCATGCAATCACTAATACGAGGCGAGTTCACAAATCGCACCATCATCTGCGTTGACCATAATTTGGACAACATCCTAGATTATGACAAGATTGCTGTGTTTGATGGAGGCTTCATGGTGGAATTTGATGCTCCACAAACATTGTTACAGATCAGTTCAAAGTTCAGGCAAATGATTGGCGATATGGGGGACCAGGAGCACCCTTATATGAACCCTGTGAATAGGCTGCTTTAGCGAGAAGGCATGTGTCCTGTGGCGAGGGCGCTTCTGGCACCTAAGGAGATACAAGAGCCCAATCACTGAGAACCCTACCAGTGATCAGGAAATATTGATTGCTGGACAACCACCGGGAGCTAAGCGAAATGCCGCTACCATTCCGGGGGTGGAAGTCATATTCGTAGCTTGAGGCATTTGTTTTCGCCATAACACTTATCGTCATCACGGTCCCGAAGCCACGAAAACTTCTTAATTGATCATCGTGTTGTGAGGTCACATAATTGTCACGGATTCTCTAGTGCTGGAGCACATGTACCTCACTGATGTCTCAGCTAGAAGACGATCTCCATGTTACAGTATGAATGTTGTGTATCCTCGTAGAGATTAGGATGGCGATCTCGACCACCACCTCGCCGAATTCTCAATGTTAGATCGAGCGAATGCTTGACATCCCCGCTTACTTGTAAGAAAAAGAATTAATAATGAGCCCGCAACCACCTTCTCTACTCAATCATTCACTTCTCCACAGACGAAACAACCAACAAGACCATCCTTCAAAACTTTCGGGAGATCACCAAGATGCACCTCACAACAGTCCTCATCGTAGCCATTTCGGCTGTGTCTACCAGTCTAGCTGCAGCTCTTCCAGCTCCTGATATGAGTATCATCGTCAAAATACATGTGTGTATTATTCTTCTCTTCTCTCCTCAGCCCAGCACGGCACGGTGGAATATTGTCACTGATCTCCCCAATCCTCACAGGCCCCCAAGGTAAGATTTCCTCATGATGTGAATGCCATGTGTGACGGTAAAGGAAGTAAGTGCTCGAGCTGCATTCCTCCCAATTATCCAGAGCATCCCCGCTGATTTCTCGCAATAAATAGCTCCGTGCATAGCCATTGAAAACAAGTGCTGTGGCTCTTGTAGAGAAGCTCCCAAGACGTATTTTGGTTTCTGTACTTGAACGTATGGTTTGTGGAATTGCAGGTTCGCGCGTGTATAGCTCTCCAGAAAGTGTCGGGTTTCACCGATAATGGATCGAAGAATTCGAATATTTGGCTGTAATTTCGTCTCGTCTCGGTGAAAATGTACAACTTTGTTTTTGTTTTGGAGCTGATCTATCTTGATGATTTATCTTGGTCAACCGAGGAGGGAGAAGTAAGAGTATCTAGGTACCCAATGAGTCAGAAAATAGTTTCTTCTTTAAGCTATCTGTACCAAACGTATGGAATCCATACAAATTCATAATTCATCTCTGTGTGTTTTATCTCATCTATCTGTCCCCCGGCGTCACGCTCACGGCTCGCCTTTTGGCAGCCAAATCGTTAGCAGATAAATCCTTCACCCCCCAATGAATATCACCCTTGTGTCCTGATTTCCGTGTGATTATCTCGTGAAAAATGATATGTAGCAAGCACAGATTGGAGTGGCTGGCGTAGCTAGCTGGGCTGGCGGTGCTGTAATTCTGGTAACGGCAACGAGAAGATAGATTTTTAGAAATAGGTAGATTTCAATGAGTTGAATTGGCACAGAGTAAACCTAAACCAGTGCAACTGCCGTCACCTTCGTACGTGGCTGTCGACTCGCTAGCTCACTAAGCAGACTCTGGATTTCTGGACTACTGCACCCAAATAGGCAGTATGCCAGAGAAAGCCAAGCAAACCGACTCAAGACAGTAAATAAACTGAGAAAAACAATGTCGCGGCAGTGTCATCAAATAGTATTTGCACATAAATCGTCAAATGCAACACCAGTAAGTAGCCGGCAATTGATCAGAACAAACTCGAGTGAGTCAAACGACCAAGCCACAAAAACAACAAAAACCATCTTCTCCACAACACCGCAGTAGATTAATTGATTTCTCCAACGGCAAATCCCATTTGGCAATACGAGTGTAAGAAAGGCTCAATAGATGCCGTGTTTAAAGTTGGAACTGGAGATGACTCCTGACCTGAAATTAAGGTATATACACTCCGTACGGAGTTCCGACTTCGGGGGATCGGCGCAGTCGTGAGAATAGTGAAATGTTTAGATGTGAGGGATATCCAATAGCTCAAACAATAGTATGCAATGATGAGAGCATCGTCTCGTAAGCTTCGTTTTCAAACTCCCTCATCAATCTGGGGGAAGTGGGTGAGGAGTTGAGTGTTCCTCATCAACTCATCATCAACATCGAATTGCTGACCTAATATGGACAAAACCACCTGGATGGACTTCGGATGTTGCGTGCCGGCTTGGACTCTTGGGGAACGCCACGCCCAGTTCGCCAAATCCACAACAACTTGTCGATTACAAGGCGTCAGCTCACCACGAGACACCCGGAACAAAACACAGTGTGCCAACCGAGCACCTTTGTGCAGCTCACCCCTTATTCCGATGAGCCCATGTACGGTGTTCAAAAACTCATTCTCCTCATCTCACCGTCAGACACCCTACAGTAACAGATTCCACCTGAAATGCCATCATCCAACCCATCCAGCACGCTCCTCGTACTCACCGGCCTCATTACCACATAATCCACCCATACCCCAAGCAAAATTTTCACGATGGTGCTTGTCGCCAGGTCTGCAGCGCTGGCGAGATTGTTTCTGGTGTTTTGTATTCCCCTATGAGCAGGACTTCACGAGAGGTGACCGTGTACGTTAAGTATTGTCGGGGCTGACACAGAGAATCGATGGTGTCGGGCCAGAATTTTCCTGGGGGTAAAGATTTATGGGGTCGTGGGTCTTCGGGATTCAACACGGAGTTCGCTTCGGTGTTGAGGAACGGGATATTGGAGTGTTGTGACTGCATTTTGGGTTATTAGTGAGGAGAATTTTTGTGATGATGTTCCTTGCATGGGATTCTAGAAGCTGTGGATATTCCAGAATGTCTCGAGAATTCTTGTCAAGATCCTTGGTTTATTTTTTTTCTGTTGTGACTGCATTGTGAGGACGGGACAAGATGGCTTGTGTTTTTGTTGTAAGCGGAGTTAAACGAGAAATTCAGGGGGAACGAGCGAACACCGATTTCACAAGCGAATGCTGAGAAATGCAAAAGGCGGAGGGCTGCTTCCACACCCAAAAACTCCAACAACGGTGACGGAGAAGGCTGAACCATGCTGACTTGATATTGGGTGTGATGCCAAGGGCGACCAATCACAATGACGCCTCCTAGGTGGATTTAGATGGATTGAGGAGCTTGGCAAGGGCTGTGGTGATCCAGTCCCGCTTCATCGCCGGCGCCATGCTACCACTCCTGGAGCCATACAGTAGCTGTTCCATGCAGACCACAAGGCGTGTTGGAACGTGCATCACACCCACCTCAACTCGTGGGTCCGTCGTCGGCTGCGTTCCTTGCTTGGTTGGGGTGCTTGGAGATCCATGTACATCCCATACATGGAGTAGTGTGTAGGTATGGGAAAAATAATCTCAAGTGACTCAGGCCCGCCATTCCTCTTTAGACCAACCTGCTTAAATCTAATATCATAGCTAGGGAATATAAAGGTAAGTGATCCCCTTCTTTGTTTGGCTCTTATCATCACTAACCAAGAAGCAAGAACCAAGTCGAGTCTCTTTCATCACATTGCATACTTCCAAGAGCCTTGCCTCTTCTTGGACGTGTGTCTCGTGCAACAACTTCCCCGCATCGAGGCTGCATCAGGACCAATTATCTCCAAACCCTTGCTTATCAACAAAGTACTTATCTTTGCCTTAACCCCTCGTGAGGGAACCCTTCATTTTCGTCACAAGTTTGCCAACATGTCCTCCTCTTCTATCCATTCGACCTCAGGCACTATTGCCTCGGCCTACAAGAAAATTGCCCAGAATGGTCGTCCAGATATGGATATTGTCCTTGACAATCACCATGATAGAAAGGTCTACACGACATTTGATGCTCTTTCTGGGAAGGTCAATATCACAGCTCCACATGAAGCTCGATTCGACGAGATCCAAATAACATTCGAGGGCACAGTAAGAACAGCAATCGAGAACCTATCTCCCCACACCACCAAATCCCGCACTACAGCCAGACACAACTTCCTCAAGCTCGTCATGCCAATCAAGGAATCCGACTATCCTCAACCACGAATTGCCGAGGCTGGCAGAACATACACTTTCCCTTTCAACTTTGTTGTTCCCGATCAATTGCTTCCGAGAGCTTGTTCGCACTCGGTGGTTGGCGACCATGTTCAACATGCACACATGCAACTACCTCCAAGCATGGGCGATCGAACTCTTTCGATTAAAGATGATCTCGCACCTGATATGGCTATAGTCGATTATGGTGTCAGAGTAAAGGTTATCAGGAGCAGGGACCGAGATGGGAAAAACATGGTCTTGACAGAAGGAATGAAGAAGCTTCACATCATTCCAGCTGTCGCGGAGGCACCCCCAATGAACATCAGAGATGCAGACAAGGATTATGCTTTGAGCAAGACGAAGTCATTGAAGAAGGGCATGTTTTCTGGGAAGTTGGGTAAGATCACGGTTTCGACCGAGCAGCCAGGTGCTCTTGTTATCCCATCTCCCACAGCAACAACCACTACACAACCAACGACAATGGCTACTGTCAACCTCAGATTCGATCCTCACGATGTCTCTTCGCAGCCACCAAGACTGGGTGGTCTGACTACCAAGATTAAGGCAACGACATTCTTCTCCACGAGACCGGCAGTGGACTTCCCAGCACACTTCAGTCAGCAAGTCCACTTCGAGACCACGAGGGGTATTTATGATACTTCTGTGTCCATCAACTCTCGCTGCGTGGAATCAGTAGCTTGGACTCAGCAATGCTCATCACCAGCCTACAGCCGACGAGGTTCATCGACCTCAACAAGCTCCTCAGATGACTGCTCATCCGACAACGCGCAAACCCCGCCCCAAAAGGAAAACAACACATACTACACCGCCAGCATCCTCGTACCCATCACCCTCCCAGCCTCCAAACACTGGATCCCATCATTTCACTCATGCATCTCGTCACGAGCATACTGCATCGCGCTCTCCCTCACCATCCACACGCCCGGCACCGGTGTACCTGCATCGACTGTGAACTTGTACGTCCCAGTGCAAATCGCAGCCGATGGGAACAACGGCCGCAGAGCTTCCATCACAGCTGAAGAGGCGGCTATTGAATTGGCTGCACAGGAAGCGGAGGAGTATCTCAGACCGAGGGTGTTGGAGGTTCCACGCGAGGAGTTGATTGGGAGGAGCGTATTGGGCTCTTTGGATTTGGAGTTGCCTCCTAGCTATGAAGATTTTGTGCCAAGACGGGTTGTTGATCCTGGAAGAGGATAGGTGGATGGAATTGGGGGGAAAGTGCTTTTTGTTGATAGCGATATTGGGTTGCAATTTTGTACGGCGTTTGGGGAAAAGTGTTGGAGTTGATTGTTGGTTGGGATGGATATCTTGGGATGGGATGCTGGATTGCGGCTTTGAAGAAGCGAAAATTGATTGTTTGATTCTAGTTGATGAGGAGCACATAAGATACCCATATAGAGTTGATAGTACATAATATTTTAATCTTACTGAATCGTCTTCTATCTATGCCTTGGACTTGGTGACTAATTGATCGCTTTACGAGTTGATGTCTGCTCTTGGATGAAGCTATTCGCAGTTGCACGAAGAATCTGCAGTAGACCTGTACTAATAACTAATTTTCTTTTGAAGCAGATGAGAATACGCATTGGGAATCACAGTAAACTCTTGGGTTTTCCTCATGATTGACTAGGTACTTAGTCAAGGCCCTTGCAACATCTAGGATTGTGGGCATATTCACAAATACTTATAACGAAAAGAAAATAAAAGTCTCAAAATCCGACTAAAAGAACTATCTCTAACTGGGCGTACTTCCTCAAACATATCTTAATTAATAATATAACATGCTTCAAGCCTCTATGCATGCAGACAGTGCAGTGCAGAGAGCAGACCCACTCAAGTCTTGGCCTTCCCGAGCACGGCGCGTCCCGTCCCTAAAAGGATATCCACAATCCTCCTCCCTAGGAACTTTTCTCAATTCGGATTTCTGTCCAAATGCAAGAAGCGAAGCAGAATGTAAACATCATATGTAAACAGAACATGGAACGCCCGAGCATCATGGCCAAGACGATTCCGCCTCGAACATCGTACAGTTATGGCGGCCCCTCATGTTCCTCTCTACCTTACCTGACGCATTTCCTCACCGCTCCATTCGGATGATTCCGCTTATTCTCCCAGGAGGGACAACGAACGAACGAACCACAACGCCAGTCAGGTCAGCTCAACCCAGCTTCTTACTGGATCACCCAAGGCGTCAGTCAGTCAGGACATGAGCCAGTGCAGAGTAGGCAGATCAGACTTCACTTCGCGACAAAAGCAAATCCCATCCGCCGCAGCAAACTTTAGCAATGAGAATATCCCACCGTCCCTCGACGAACACGACCAACGCGACGGACGCTGATGCACGCTGGTGATCATGACTTCCCAGACCCAATGTCCACCCCAACCAGAACCCCAAGCCCCACCACCACAGCCTTCCACCTCGACCGCGGCAGATGCGAAGGCTTACTATGGATACCTGTTTGAAGCGGACAAGAAGCCGACAAAGGTGCTGGATGCGCTGCTGCGTGGCATAGCGACGTATATCGTGAGTAGTGGGGTGATGATGGAGATGGAGATAAGGACGAGGCTGATGAGATCTAGAGCGAGTCGGTAGGAAATAGAGACGAGAAGGCGCTGACGCCAGACAAGTTGGCCTGCTTCTACAAGGCTGTGGGAGGGAACTATGACTGTTTGTATATACTTCATGCATCTGCAAGGCTACAACTGACATCTGTACTACAGCCCTCTTCGTCGAAGTCCCTCACCCCTCCATATCCTGGATCTACGCCTCCATAGGCTGCCAACATACTCTCCGACCGACTACAAACGACTTCTCCCCTCCTTCCATCCCGGCCCTCACACAGAAAGGCTTCGTCCGCTGGCAGAGCATCGAGATTCTGCTCGGACCAGAAGAACATGTCCCCTTCATCCAAAATGCCATCCGCCTCTTCCCCATATTCAACCCACTCACAGGTCTACCATTCCCCCTCCCCCTCCCACAAGAAGCCTTCCCCCTCGTCCCCGATGTCGAAATAGCGAAATGGCACGACAAATGCGCACAAGAACTACGACAGCGAGCCTCCCCAACCGAAGAAGAGCTCCGTCCCCATCTCCCGCCTCGACCAAAAGTGCAAGCAGGATATACACATGTGCGACCGCCTCGACCACGAGTCGACCCCGATTACTTCGAGCCTAAATCGATGCGTGGCCCAGGCGGACGACCGATGGCATATCACCACGTCTCTAGCACAGGCATACGAGGCAGCGTGCCTGTCCCTGTTCGACCAGGCCTATCTCGATCTCCATCACATCGCGCAAGGCAGTTCCTTGCTCCGGAAGATCCAGCGGCGCGGCCGGGGAGAGGCCGCAGAGCCAGTTACCCCGAAAATGTCATCCCAAGTCCTGTGGACTCACCGGTTCCGCCGCCGATGGATAGAGAGGATCATACGAGGCGGCATAGCCATCCTCGACATGCGAGACGAGGCAGTATGAGCGAGGATGCGAGTAGTAGCGAAGACGGTAGTCCTGATACACCTATCGCAGAGAGGAGGAGGAGACGTAGGAGTTATGCGCACGAGCGGCAGGCACAGCAGGCACCTGCGCCGCCTGTTGCGGTCAGGTATTCGGTGGCGGGCGAGCCTGCTGATCAGAGGCGCGCGAGGGAGAGGGAGCGTGGGAGGGATAAGGAGGAGGAGGATGTGAGGAAAAGGAGGAGTTTTCCGAGTATACCGATTGATATCACGGGCAAGCTTTCAGCGCCGTTCTTGTTGGGGAAGAGGGATAGAGAGAGGGATCGCGAGAGGGCTAAGCCCAGGAGCAGTAGTCGGAGTGGAGGTAGTGGAGGGAATGTTCGCTGGAAAGACCTGGATGGTGATGCGGTCAAGGAGTTGTGGAGGAGTACTAGTGGAGGGAGTTTAGAAGAGGATGGTGGGAGTGGAGCCCGGTTTAGAGATGATAGAGAGAGGGAGTTTAAGAGGAGGGAGAGGGATAGGGAGAGAGAGAGGAGTCAGAGGGGTAGTTATGAGGATGAGGGGAGGGGTAGTGGGCAGGAGGGAAGGCATAGACATAGAGATCGCGAACGTGATAGGGAGGCTGTTGTTAATGGGAGGGCGCCCCCGGCTGTGCCTGAAGGGAGGAGTTTCAGGGAGAGGGAGAGGGATAGGGAGAGAGATAGGGAGAGAGGGGATAGGAGATATGTTAGTCCTGTTAGGGGTGTGGATGGGAGGAGGTATCCTGCTCATTCTTAATTGGGTGGATAGATGGCTGGATGGATGGATAGATGATGATGATTTACGATAGCGATCAACTAGTTAGTGATACCGCATGAGATATGAGATGAATAGCATATGAAATGGAATGATATTTCCTCTCTGATACAACACACAGTCTTCGCTTATATCACGTCAGTGATCTGTGACTCTCAGTTCAATTGAACAACAGCGTTCTGTAGAATTCACTCTTCAGGATTGTTCATGTTGTCCGGCACCTCACTAATGGACGGTCCCCCTTCCACTTCCAGGGCGGCAGCCATGTCAGGTGAAATAAGCGAGATGTAAACAACCTACAAGGCCAAAGCAAGGACTAAAACTCCCTATGTGTAGAATTCACAGAGCAATTGCTTAATTGTGTAGCTGGGATAGCTGAGGAAGGTCACTCAGGGGCGGGGCTTAGTCATTTTGCTTGCTTGGATGCACTCTTTGGTGCTCCATTTGTTTAAAACAAGTTCTGCAAGGGTGCGGAGGACGGAATCATGGCTCTGATTCCTTCTGGGGGTTTTGATTTTCTTTGAACGGCTGGGAATGCGTTTGTTCTTTTCAAGTAGGCGAATACACCATGTGAGACTGGCAAGGTCCAATGTAATTTCAAATTCAGGACTACGGCTCACAAAGTCGTGTCATGTCGTTTAGAGTTGATGTGTGAGTTGCTTTGTTTGTAATTATACCTTCTAAGATGTATCTAGTATGAAGAGAAATAAATGGAAACAAAGATGCGCAGTGCATTCTCATACAGATGGAGAACTATGTCATAAAACTTGACAGTGACAATTTGACAGCCCAAGATGTACCTGAGACAAATCTAAACTATTCCAAGATGAGATACAGCCAACAAATACTCTAATCCAGTCCTGTCCACAAGTGCAAGAGACTAGCACTCTAAATAGTGATCATTTACGTCCGCTGTGGGTGTTTTTCAGCATGAGTATCTCCATTCAAAGAACGAGGTGACCTACCTCAAGATGTTCTGGATCCTACCATGCGTCAGGGTTATCCTGTTCCTGGTCGCTGTCATCCCAAGATGTTTCCACTAGCTCAGCCGACCCAACCGATTCTTGACCATTGATAGAATACGCATCTCTACAAGGCGAGTTGAACATTCCCTTCGGGTGATCATGATACGTACAAGCATTTCGATACCAAGGAACAGTCTCTCTATACCTAATCTGCCGATCCCTAAGAGCCAACGCACCCACCTCCTCACCCACAGCCTCATTAAAATACCCCTCCTTCAACGCAACCCGAAAAGTCCTTTCCGACATAGCGAGATTCCAAACGTCAGCTACGAATCGCTGGAGGCCGCTGTTTCGGATCCCGCCAAACGTCCACTCGAGATTCCAGATGGGTACTCGTTCTTCGTTCTCGTCGAAGAAAGATCGGTATCGGGGGACGAGCTGGTCCACTATGGCGTTGCGGAAACTGGGGGATTGGAGATATTCGCCTAGGAGGTAGCTGCTGATGAGATGGTAGATTACTTTATCGCCTTTGCCGAGTATGATGCGAGCTTTGTCGACTTGGGCGTAACCACCTTGTCTTGAATTGCTGTTGCTAGATCTGCTTTGGGATGAGTCTGGAATATTTTCAATGTCTTCGTCGTCTAGATCGCCGTTTCGGATGTAGATGGCGAATAAGCGGAGGTCTTCTATACGTGTGTCACGGAGGTGGAAGATGCCAGACTTGGCTTCCCCCCAACCTTTGGCGAGGGAGTTGAAGAAGGACTCGCTTCTCCTGGCGAAGGAATTTGTTGAGAGGGTGATTCGTGAGATTTCATCGCTAGTGTAGATGATGATCTTTCTTGGTACCCACTCGGAGCAGTATATGCAGGTTGGATTTGATGTCGTATGAGGGGAGGTTGATTTGGTTTGTTAATTTGATCATCATTTGAGAGCAGTATTCGCAAAGATCTGTTGGGGTGTTGCGTGGGGTTGTCTTTAAAATCCATCTCTTGTCGGAGTTATTTTGTTGTGTTCCAGGAATGGAAGATCCTGGATGGATGTCGGCTTTCTTGTCTCTATGAATTTCCAAAGGAGTTAGTAATGAGAGCGATCAGATGGAGTGGGAGCCTACGACAAAACTTACAGCTCTGATGACGAAGTTTTCTTGGGTGACAGAGGATGATTCCGTGTAAACACCTTGGTTGGTGTTGGACGGCGTTGGGCTGGAGCCATCTTCATGGCTAGAGTTACTCTTGAGGTTCAGTGTCGTGCAAGGGGTGTGGTAAAGATATTGTTCAAGACCGGACCTCTTAAGGTGTTCGGTATGTACAGAATTAAATGTCGAAAGAAGTAATCCAGATAGAAGAAGCTGTGATTAAGTAGGCGGTGTTTGGTGTCACAGGTGGCGGCCAAATGAATGCTGCTGCAGTCAGATGAGCAAGCGAGAGTACTGCGCGTGAGTGAATCACTTGACGAGTACGAGCTGAGAATAAATAACAACCAGAAATCAGCACCAGCCCAGTTAACAATAACCAGGAAAGACTATCTGCAGCCTCAAGAGGCTCTAAGAATGTCGTACTTGACCCCCATCAGCCCCTCGGAAGATACTCGACTGGGCGGCCTTTGGCTTCTAATTAGGTGATCTAATACCTTGCTAAATTCAACGTATGCGATGGGAAATCACTAACATCATTCTATCACTTATACAGAGATAGAGAGACTATAAGGGGGCTATGATGTATCACAAAGAGCTTCGTTCCGATATCAAGTAAACAAAGAGGAAATATGATCACCACAGATTCTGACTTCCAGAAAAGGGATTTGATGTCAAAACAATGCCTGCGTGTGCGAGAGCGATTGTATGCTCAGACCCCTGTGACTGAATTGCGATAATTGAGGCACTGCTAAAGTCTCATTAAAGCCCCAACAAAACCGGAATGGGAGAAGTAAGGTAGATAACTTCAGTACTCGCTTAATTAGCTGAAAGTTAACAACGCAGCCACTGAGCAAGAAAAAGCGCTGGAAAACCACTCTCTTCGGTAAGAATACTATCTTCTGTATTTATATTACCAAGAGAATTTAGTTTTCATTTTAAGGACTATGGAGTAAAATATATAGAATATTTGAACCATGCGCGACTTGCTGACCTGGCTGCTGGTTGCAGCACGCGGGAGTGACTGTGGTCTGCAAAATCATGATCTCACATCACCTGGCACTGAAAATAATGAGTTGTTGTTGAATATGATTTAATTCTTCATCCCGTCATCGCGAAGAAGACATTCGTGCCTTAATGTCTTGCCAGTATTCTCCTTGATGATCTGTACATCAGAGTGTGACTACCTCATGCATCACGGCTTAGCTAGAGCGCATCCAGCATTGAATAGCAGCAACCCAGAAAGAATGTGAAGGAAAGCATCACGAGATCTGAAATACTAAATAAATAGTGGAGACTTAACAGCGCAGATGAGCACGTATCTCCAAAGCTCTAAGCAATCTCCATAAAACCCAATACATGTGGCCCTGTCGGGGAACTGGTATGGAACACTTGTAGACGAGAAGAGTTGCTGAAATGGTCAGTTGAAAACCAGTCAGCACATTGCAATTGTCATCAATAAAAGTGTGAGAATCTTACAAGCTCAGATCAGATTGCCCTTGGTGCATGAGAATCCAGCAGGCTTGTCTGGGTGGGTATGGTTGACACAGAGGTCTCGCTCCCAAGGATACATGGCTTCCTTTCACTCACGAACCATCACAGTGGCGGAAAGATCCCCAAGAATATCCTTTTGACGATCCTCATGAAGTCCAGCAACGAGTGTATTGGTTACATGTTCGATGCGAGCGGCTTTGATGATGTGATCCTTGACCATAGTTCGAATCGCAGATCCGGATGAGGTATTGCCGTAGATATAGTCGAGATTAGCATAGGTTGCACCAAAAATCAAACCACTACGAGCAGTCTGACAAGAAACAACCATGGCATCACTGACACAGTTTCGGAAGACATATGCCTGAAGGAAGTCGCCCAAGACAAAGCATTTCGCAAGTGTCAACCACTGAGCTTCGAATTCGGCACTTTTCTGATCAGCTTCGGAGATGTATGGTAAGTTGACAGAGTTGTTAAGATTACTAGTGAAAGCCTAAGTAAGGAATATAGCGAAGATTTCAAGATCCTCCTCAGCAATGGTAACGATTCCTTCCCGACCGCTCTCCCAACGCGGGTTGCAGGCAGACTTGAAGAACTCTGATTGCAAGGTGAGGATCTTGGTAGGGACGACGAACTCTTTCTTGGCGTTGCCGACGATTATCTTGGTTGACTGGGTGAAATCGTCACTGCGCGAAATAGATTGTCAGCTTTCGAACCATCTTGTCCATAAGGGAATGTGCTTACGAGGAGAGATTCATGGCAGCCAGCATTATTGAGACTTCTGTACTATGGGACAGCGGAGTGGCGCGAAGAGCTTGAGTGGTCGGTGCTGGTACTGAAGGTGAGCGACTGACTTGGCTCCATGGTATTTGAATTGGCCACATCGACGTGGGATTCGAATCCCATCCGTTGTCTCTGCTGGCCATTTTGGTTGATCACAGCAATTCTTCGGAGAAGGTCAGCTGTTGTCAAGAGGATATATGAGATAAGACACAATGGCGTGGCAGTCGCCTTGACCCTCAACAATGTTGAAAATTAAACAAAGGAGAGGAATCGGTCGCGTCTGGAGATGTAGATATTGTTCTGCTGACTAGCGTGCTCGGCTCGACGAAACCTAGCAGAAGGGTAAACAACGATTGCCCTCAGGCTTCCATCTTGATTCTGCATTTGCCATTTGGAGTATGTCATCAACACAAAACATCCGTAATCTGTCGGAATAAAGGCTTGAGACAGGATGACACTCCTCGCTGTGATCAATATTGTCAAGTTTGTGAGCAATTCCGAGAAGTATTATTACAGTTTTTATGAGTCCAGATGTCACGATACATCAATTAGTAAAGTAAGATCACAGGTTAAAGGGAGTATTGTGATGAAATCTTTTTTTTTTTTTTTTTGCAGACGGAATAAGATGCATCTGAGTGCCCTCTGAGTAACCCCAGCGTTTCGCTTTGATGCATGTTGAATGCAGGATTTATGTTAAGAGAAGAAGACGGTAAGTTTCTGTTGCAGCATGGCGTGTCTGTCCCAGCGTGAACTGCCCACATCTCCGTTTGGATACCGTCGTGTACATCAGTGTGAAAAAATATCAAGCCAGGTCGTGCGATCTTAGTGAGATCTCGGAACATATATGAGTAAATTACCAGTCGAAGACAACTAGCCGAGGCGAGCTTCTAGATTTCGGGTATGTAGTCATCACGTACTCATTGACGGGTCCTGAACTTGGGGAGTTTCTTGGTTGGTTGAGAGCTACTTTTAAATCTCTGTGCCGAAGATGTCATAACTATAGGAGCTGGTGGAGGATTTTGAGCTTGCACTTTCTTCGCCTCAACTTCGTTCTTGACCTTTGGGAACTTGTTGGTGCACAAGTACCCAGCCTGCTTTCCAGGATGCTCGTGGTACTCTCGTCGGTTTTTCTGCTCCCATGGGCACTTGAACTTCAATTTCATGCCAATGAATTGCTGCACACTCTTCATGCCGAGTTTGTCACTGTCCTCTAAGAAGTCTCCCATTGCTGGGGTGAGGTAGAAATTTCATTCCAGAGACGATGATTGGACTGAATGTTGAGGAAACAGGCTTCGAGGATGTATCGACGGAGAGGGGAACCTTGTGGGGTGCCGATGAAGACTTGCTCAATGATGTCGATATCAAGCATGGACAACCAACTGGTTCGGAGATACTTGAGATCAGTCTTTGAGAACAAAAGATCGATGATTGCGTTTTTGAAGTTGGTGGCCATTAGCATTTCTCCGAGGGTGAAACATTGAACGAGTTGCATCCAGTGCGACTTGAGGGTGGCTGCGCTTGGGGTTGGTTTCTCATCAATAGATATGTAATCCTCGTTATTTTGGATGTCGCCGGTGTAGATCCAGTTCAAAAAGATGGAGAAGATGATTGGATCCTCCTCTTCTAGAGCAATGGTATTTGTCTTGCCAGTCTCCCAATGCGGATTGCACGCAGACTTGAAGAACTCGGATTGTTCGCAGACCATGCTCTTTTGGACGAATATTTCGGTCTTAGCTTCACCAATTACGACACGTAGCTGCTGCTGGAAGCTGTCCCTGGGGATATAGTCAGCAAAAGTGGTATTTGAAAGTTGTGAGAAACCTAACTTACAATGAAACCTTGGCTTACTTTGCGGGACGCTCTGAAGTTGCCATTGCTTCGGCACTGCTGGTGCGAAGCTGGTTGATTGGACGAAGTGCTTTTGAGATAGGTTGTTTTTGAGAGATGTTATATGAAGGAGCTAGAGAACTCGAAGGGGGTTGGCGTAAAGGATGTTGAGGTGAGGGTATCGGCCTTGAAGTGAGTGCGACTTGAGGTAGTTGAGTGCTGTCGTATGGTACTGGGAAATTGCAATTGACCTCGGAGATGTAATTGCCTATGAAAATGCTAGAATCCAAAGAATGAATGGAACCAAGAAGCATTTATCGTGTCTGGTTCGAAGTGAAGGTTGTAGGGTTGTGAAGAGGAGAAGTGGCTCAATAAACAGGATATAACCCAGCAGAACGTTTTCCCAGTTGGAAAGTGACTATATTAATGATTGTGCGTGATTCACCATGAGCGAACCTACTCTGATGGTGACGAGACGGAGGTTCGACAGGTCTTCAGCAAGTTTCAGTTCAGGACGACTGAAGTGTGACAGCGAGCCTGGTGCACCCACAACGTATTCCCTAGCTTAAATAACATGTAATGCTCGTTAGTTACTGACCTTGACCCCAGGATGCTCAGATTCCCTCGATTCACAGTTCATATTTTCGGAATATCCAGCAACATCAACGAGGTTGGGAAGCATCATGTTTGCCCACAGCCGTTACAATTGTTCGTGAGTCTGTAGAAATCATAAGACCAGTGACTTACGGGTTTGAGTAGCTTATCATTGATGACAGAAACATAATTCAGTCCTGCTTCTCTCTTATTCAAGGGACTTTGTTATCATCCGTTCAAAAATCGGCGGGAATTTAAAGTTGAGACTAGGTCGGCTCGGCTCGGTTGCTGAGTAATCAAGCCTGTAAACTCTACCTCATCTCTTTCGAATGTTCCTCTCCTCACTTCACACCGCCATCCTGACTCCTGACCATGACATTCTTCCGAAACCATTACTTTGAAGCCTCTATATGCAACTTGGGCAAGACAGGACTCTATGGAAACCTCTGATTCTCTTTGCTCTGCTCATCATTGCATCAGCTCCGCGATATTCGTGCGTCCCCGTGATCACCAAGAAGGGAAAAAATACCAAGGCTGAAGGATCCAAATGGCGTTCAAGATCGAATCAAACCCTAGCAGCATTCGGATTTAGGCGTACCAAGCCTTTTCGCCAGCCACTGCCCTGGCTGGCAACGACTTTAAGGCCCAATCAACGCCCGCATGCGCGCAAATGGAGACCCATTTCCCCCAATCAGGGCTTCAGATGGACTATCGAACTGACTTTCAATATTTTCTCTGCACTCCTCTATCGCGAGGTTGACATGGTAGGCAGATTGCAGGTCTTTAACCGGGTCTTTTGGTGCGGCTGAGTACTTTGCGAGTTTTCCATCTCTAGAACCGTTTTCCCTCTTCCTTTCTACACGTTTGCGATTGCTGCTACCTAAATTTCATCATCCCCCCTAGATATCTGCTTTCGACCCTACTGGTTTTCCCCAGCGACCGCGTTCATGGACAACCTTCAAAGTCGAGCGATTTACCAAGGGTCGTGGGCATTGGCAGTTCCGGGGGCAACCTGCCCGGAAGATGCGTCGGTGGCATGCACGGATAGCTCCCTCTCGACCCTGGGATGCTGCCCAACTGGAGATACCTGTTTTGGCACGAGTGGTTATTATTGTTGTCCCACGAGTATGTAAATTCTCCACGGTTATCCACTCGTAGCTAATATTTTCTTATCAAGAGGACAATTGCAAAACCACAGTGGACAATTTCCCGACTTGTTTCAATAGCACTTGGAGTTTGTACCAAGCAACCTCATCGTTATATTACTTTTGTTGTCCGCCGGGACAGTATGGAGTGCTTCCCAAAGCAGACAGTAGGGCCTATAGGGGTGGGATATGCCAATATAATGATGTGCCTGTTGCGGCTTCTGTAGTGGCTACATTGGTGCCACAGCTAACGAGGTGGGTTCTGCTTCTACAAGAGCAGCTGCAATTTTTCCCAACTCGATCCATTTAGTGCAAAGAACGGGCATTGGAGCTGATAATTTTGCAGCTCATCTTCTCGTGCCACTCGAACCGCGACCATTACAAGCACAGGAATTGATGGGGGAGAGGTGACAATTACCCAGGTTGTTGGAGGTCAAACTACTGCCCCCACAGGGTCAAGACCTACAGCCTCTATTCAAGTACCAAGCGGGAACGACAATGCGAACGATAATACAAGCGGATCCTCCAGCGGGTCATCCACTTCGGGATCAACGTCCTCGTCCAAGCAAAGCCTATCTCCTGGGGCTATCGCTGGAATTGTGATTGGCTCTTTGGGTGTCCTGGCCCTGTTTCTGGTTGCATTCTTGCTCTACCGGCGGAATTCCAAGAAGGGCAACTCACAAGGCTCAGGTGGGCTGAGTGGGGGTGCGGTTGAGAGTTATACAGGTGGGATGCAACAAGAAAGTGCGCCTGGCTACTCAGCTGTACCACAAAATCAAGACAACTACCCAATTCCCGTGTCGGAGTTCAAGAGTCCAGCTTTGTCCGCCGCAAGCCCAGTTCCCACCGGATACACTCAAAACCAACCGCATGGGACCGAATTGCCAAGTCCAGCAGATGGACGTCCTGGAGTTTATGAAGCTCCGGTGCAACAGAGTTGGGAGGGGAGAGCGGAGATGGGTTCCAACAGGGGGTAGAAATGGATGCATTGCTGAATGTTGCATTTTCTTACTGACTAATACCCATGTCTATTTTTTCATGTTTTGTAGAATCTCTGAATTTAGTGTTCTGTCCGAATTTACACCGGAAGTTTCCAGCCAATCCACTTCAACATCTTCCTTCAACAGGAGTTAACCAAATGACGTGAATTTCGGGAACAGAAAGGCATTTCTCACAAGCGATATTGTCAGATGTGTAGTTTCGAGAAAGCCAGCCAAGTGGCTATGTACATTCAATGTTTATGAAAATAAGAAGTATATACAGAAACGAGGGCCTAGCCCTGCAATTGTCATCCTGGCTAGCAAGGCCACTTTCATGATTTGGCTTCAACCATCTAGCAGCTTTTCTAGCAAGCTGGGAGAGTAGCGAGCTTTCCTTGGGCACCCAAGCAAGAAGTCTTTGTGGAGACCTTTGGTGACTCGATTTTCTCGGTCTTGTCAACGCCCTTGAACTCCTGGCAGACGTTCTTGACGCTGGATCCGCAAGATCCGGAGATAGTGGCAGTGTCACCTATTGCAAGTTAGCATGGTCCTCGAAGCTGGCGGAGTAGTGAACTTGCCGTAGTTGCTGTTGATTCCGACAACATCAGAGGTGACGCTCTTAGCTCGCAGACCAGTGATGATGACCTTTCTTGGTCCTCCGTTGTTGGAGCAGTTACCGCATCCACGGTAGACCTTTCCGGCGCCAGTAACAGTATAGTCCTTGATGGTGACCGTGCCCCTTCCATTGTGTTGCACAACCTTATCCTTAGCGGCATTGGCTCCACCTCCCTGGATCAAAACATCGCCCGTACCGAGGAGGGAAATGGCATCTATGAGGAGTTGGTTAAAGAACATTTTAGATAGATATCAAGTACATACCTTCACAGACATCACGGAACCAGACGTTGATCAAAGTGCAAGCAGCCTTGCAGTGAACACCCTCAAGTTGGTTTGCTCCGATGATAACGTTCTTGAGAGTTGCGCCAGCTGCAAGAATGAAGACAGCAGAATCACTTCCAGTATCGGCGTCAGAGTCGCAGGGACGTCCTCGATCGAATTCCTTGTTGCCCATATCAACTGTTCCCGAAATCGCGCTGGGCGAGGAGAGGGAAACAATGCTTCCAACTCTGGTTGGGATGTTGAGAGTCTGAGCTGAGGTAAGAGTGGCCAAGATGGCGGCGGCAATGGTAGCTGAGAATTGCATGGTGAATGAAGTTAATGGCTTTGAAAGAACAGAAGTGGTTGTTTAAAGAACGTAGAAGATGATGAGGATGAAGAAGGGAATGCTTTCAACGACGGGAGTCTCTCTTATATGCCATCAGGAAGAGTTCTATCCGAACTCGAGGCTATTGCGAGCTGCGAAGTTGCCTGCCAGATTCGATTCCACTTTGAAAATTGGAACACTTTACATGACAGTACCGCCAAGTATGAATACACGGAGAATCTCTCCAGCATGCACATCCCCGATTCCCCGCGAGCAGAAAGTGGACATATCCCGAAGCCGGTGTCATGGAATATTACTCCAGATCACCAACCGAATCACGTTTCTCGCTACGTTTCTGGTGGAAAATAAGGGGCTGCCAAGTGTACCAAGAGGTACCAAGAGACTTGGCCCGACTGACGCGTACATGAGTGGAGGAACAAATTTCCTGGAGCTCAACTCATGTTTAGAGTTCACTAAGATGTTTGTGACAGAGTGTGATGGACATATTTGGAGTTCATCTGACCATGATGCTTCTGGAACAGGACGAGTCTGTTCATTGAATTCAGGGACGCTCCGCCCCGCTTGAAGCAAGTGAATGAATATCCTGACAGGCGGATTTTTATTTCCACTTAAGCACCCCAATCTTGGCATGGACTGAGCGTTCCACAACGTCCAAGTACCGCAGATCGTGAGACATGGGAGTCCGCGATAGGCGCAATCATATTGTCCGTTACGAGACATGTCTAGCCCGCCTAGGTAGTATGGCTACCAACTCGTGACCACCCGTGGACATTTCTAAGTGATTTCGGGACCGAGGTACAGGTACCAAGACATATATAAGAAAACAAGCTTATGTTTATTGTTTGTTAATGAAGCGAAAGTCTAACGAGTCAAGTGATGCGATTGAGTTTGTCCTTCAAGATCGGTACCCCGCTGCTTGTTCTATTGCTTGGTTACAGATTTCTGTACAAGGGTCGTTCCCAGGGATTAAAGGCTGGAGCTAGACTTCTGGCGGCTTCGGAGTCGGAGTTTGGGATTACTGAAGCTCAGCAATCTGCTCTTCGCTGAGTGTAAGATGGGGGCCTCTTTCAGGGACCACTTCAATAAGATTGAGCGGTCAGTGTCCTCCAAGCAGCTTTTTACAGGTAGATTATGGCTCTTGGAGTCTTACGACGCCAGATATCGACTGTGGACTAAGAACATTTTAACTATTGCTGCAAGTTATCCAGGTCTTTGTGGTTCCCGGAAATATTACCACAAAAGTCGATACATCCCTTGAGAAGAGTCCTTTGGCCAACGTGGAAATAGTAGCTTTACAGTTACCTGTTGTCATCACCCCACTTCGTGTTGCAGAATCTACTACCTGTACTCTTCAGCTAAGAGACTCACCATATTTCAGAGCTTGCTCTCCGGCGACTTCAGGATACTGAAGTGAAGCAGAAAGAATTGTCCTGCTAATGGTTAACATCATCAGGTCACAACAGAGCTTGGCGTATGGGAGTTCAATTACTTTTGTTTTCCATTCTCCAAGTCGGTCCTTTACCTGACTAGCCATTATCTATGTTCGATCAGTGAGAGTCTTCAGTCAACCCTACCATCACTTGGCGTGGAATGCAGGTTCCCTAACGGTATCCATTATGTTGTAGACTCGGTCCCGGTACAATTACACGCGGTTAGCATTGGAGGAAATAGCTGCGGACTCAACGGGATTATGATGAGGCGAGGGATTAATCTATCTGGTAATGTTTTATACTTTTACACGAGATGTCGCATCTGCATAAGATAATGAGTATGCGCGGGGCCATTTGAGGAAGGAGTTGGGGAAAGTTGAGAAGTGCCAAGATGGTCTGAATTTGGCAGCATCTTGGACGTAAGGGCTTCCTATCATCGTCAACAACACAGCCAAAAACTAACTCAATTGTAATACCATTGAAGTTAGACACAATTTTTTTCCCGCTCGTTTCGTTTTAGCCGCACTCTTAATGTTTGGTTACACTTTCTTTATTTTGTTTCTAAATATAAATCTTATTTGGCTTCTTTACTATTAAAATTCTCTTAGAATTATTTTTTAAATTTATATTTACTTATATATATACGTGAAAAAAGTTAGTTTAATTATTTCATAATATTTTATTAATTTACGAGCGATTTTATATAGTACGAATTTCAATAATACTTAATTTACTTCTTACTTTAAATATTTAATATTATACTTTTATCGCATGTTTATTTTCTTTCTTTTTTAGTTTTTATTTTACTTAAAGTAAATATAAGCCAAGTGTTAAGGATTTAGGTAGTTTAAGGCAGATGCGAAGGTTGATGAGTTACGCTGAATACAGCTAGCTCGCCACGTGATAACGCGAGAGGGAATATCTAGAGCGTTGTGTAACGGTCCTGCTGTTCGCGGGTACTGTGCGTACAGGCTCGTCGGGTTGGTATCGGCGATGAAGTATATTCACAAGACGGTTCGGTTCTCTATAGGAATAGAGGCGTTACAAGCAGTGGTAAACTGTAGGGTAAACTTGCTATTTGAATTTGAGCACGAAGCTCTACTACTTAGGAAACTACTCTTCTTATATAGAACCTTAGTCTCGGCTGCAAGCCGTGCAAGACGGGCTCGCAGAGCGCGCAAGCCCTCGCGACCTGTCTAGCAGACTAGCATGTCACGTGACGTCGTCTTGGCTTCTCTGTGCAGCCAGGCTGCCGAGCCTCAGGGCCAAGACACACGTGATCCCTAGATTGTGACACGTTGTTTGAAGACCTTTACTTTTTAGTCAACTTGTAATATAATACAAAGCGTTCAACCCTTGCGCATCTTCCAATCACTAACTGTTAATATGCTAAAGCGGTCTTTATTTTAAGACAAGGTACTTTAACGAGCTTAATTCTTATACTTTTTATATACGTAAAAGAACTTATATTAATTTTAGCTTAGCGACAAGTTTAATAATTAAAGTAAATGTTGGTCCACAGGCCCTTGCAAGAACGTACTTTCTCTAGGACCAAGGATTGGGCTGGGACCAGGAGGTTATATCCCTGCCAAGCTGGTATCGGTGAGGATTCGTACTGAGTTCGGTGGCTTTCCGAGCCCCTATATATACTAGCTATCCTCACGCTCTCTTCAATAAGATACAGATTTTACAACTTATACTTTGAACTTTGTCACTATACTTGCATTAAAATATATTCACATATGCGGCGTGGTATATAAATTGGTACTGCATTGATATTAATTAGTAGCAAGCTTGTATTATTAATCTTACTATAAATAAAAAAAGTCTTAGGTTGTAGAGTGAAATTGATAATAAACTTTGGAGTACTTTATTGTATTTTTAATAAGGCACTTATGTAAAGGCTAAATTTAATGAGATTAATTAAAATCCTTTCTTGAGACTTACTTTAATACTTAAAGCACGTTAAGAAAATTATAATAATATTAATACTTACTTTACAAAGATTATTAAGTTAATATGCTTAAATTTAAAACTTTAAATCTTTTAAGAAATATATTAAAAACTCATTAAATTACATATAAATTGCATTTGATATAATAGTAAATACTTTAAATTGCACGCAAAAGCTAAAATTGACTTTAAAAATAATTAATAATATAACTAAACTTAGAGAAACATTAAATCCTAGTTTAACTTTTATAAGAAATGTAATAGCATACTTACAAAGGTTTCGTAAGGCCTTTTGCAATAGTTATTTTAAGAGAGAATTTCTTTTTTAAGACTTTTGAGAGTATTTTAAGAATTAAATAACAAACAACTTTAAGATAATTAAGATTACGAAACATATATGCTTTAAAAATAACTTATAAGCATTGGGTGTATTTGTATAATAAGCAAAGGAAATGAGAATAGTAAATGCTTTAATAAAGGCAATGTAAGCTAAGGAAAATATGTGGCTAGGAGACTAAGTAAAGATGCAAATTTGAAACTACTTTAAATTAGTATTAAATAATATCCGCGACTTACTTTTTTGCTTATTATTATTAATTTTACTAATACTTTAAAATATTTGGCCTCTAATGTTTTCATAACATTAGCTAAAGGTGGTTATTTATTTCGTAAAGAAAAATACTTCTTTAAAAAAAGCAAAAATGAAGCTTATAAAGACGATTTAGCTGTTAAGATTACTAAGAATCTCTTTTGCTAAGGGAAATAAGACTAAGGATTTATATAATGTGATCTTACTTATGGTTTTAAAGAAGGAGTTTTTATTTACTCTTGGGAGAAATCTTTTTAGTAATTTTTACTTATAGAGATTAAATAATTATACGCTGCTAAACCTCACTTTAACACTAGTAGTACACTTACGAAACGAGTTATTATTATTATTTGAAGGTTTTAGAACTACCAAATTATATATAAAGTGTCGGTGCAGTACCGGTAGGAAAGCACCAAGCGTTCGTCGATATATCGAATACGCAAGTGCAGTGAGACAGTCAGTCAAAAGTATGGTATGGTTGTAAAGTCTGGCTCTTCTAAGAAGTGCCGGAGGTGGTCTATATATACATGTA
>JAFJYG010000720.1:0-28105 GCA_017366145.1 Cadophora sp. M221
TGTGTATAAGAGACAGGAGTGGGAGGAATATAAGGATTGTGCTTTCGCCGAATCAGATTACCTCTGCTGTCCTCTCCACCACAACCTCGTCTCCATCTCCAAACACATCCCCCAATTTCCACCTCCTCAAACAAGCAACCCTCCCCTCTAACCCCTCCCTCCAAGACCCGTACTGGGAAACAAGCTATCTCCTCCGCACGCGCGCCAAGGAGATCTCTCACCTGCGTGAAAGACAAGCAGCTGGCTTCGTGAGCGAGAGCGAGATCGCGGATGTGCAGGCGAGTTATGATGTTATTGAGGCTATGGTTGGGGATTTGGAGGACGGTGTTAGGGGCGTGAGGTGTATGGATTATTGGGTGGGCGTTTTTGGGGTGGACGGGGGGTTGTGAGGAAGTGGAGGAGGTGGTAGTGGGAGCGATATAGAGATTTAGTTTAGTGCGGAAGGAGAAGGAGAGAATAAAAAGGGAGGAAGAAAGATAGTTTGAAGTATACGCATTGTTTGTTTTTAAGGCCTCTAAAAACTAAGCGAAGGGAATAGGGGAGGTACTTGGCATATTGACGATTGCTTATATTTGCATTTATTTATTTACTCATTTTCCTTACAAGATAAAATAAACAAGTGTTCAGTTTTTCTTCGGAGAAGTACATTGAGTTCTCCCGATTGCACATTTCACCGTTTCTTCTCTTACCTTCCCTTCTCCTTCTGAGAGAAGGACTTGACGTAAAACGGGATTTCCCTTCTACGATCGAAAAATTCAGTAAATAGCAAATGGCAAATGCCCTTTTCTTTTCTTTATTCGTAGCAATAAATATTATTATAAGAATATCGGTGGAATCGGATAAATGGCAAGTCACTTTGGCCCATTTCTGTTGAAGAACAACGCATGATTAACGTGTCAAATCTAATAAAACGCCCTGGACCAAACCCAGATCACCTATCTTATCCCATTCCCCCCTAGCCTCACACCCAAGCCCAAATCCAACGATCGAAACGCAAACAACCAAATCCTCAGCTATCCCATCCAACCCCACCATCTCAAATACAAACATTCGGCGCCCTCCACGCAACAGCAGCCTGGCCATTCTCATTAACATGAAACAAGCCCCCCTAGAGATACGGTCTCCACTTCTTGATCGGGTGCGCGAACGGCTCCGCGTGGAAACTTCCGTACCAGATGTCGATACCGTTGGAGTGGTTTTGATCCCACCACTGCTAAGAATTCAGCTTGCAAAATGAAAGGGAGGGGAGGGTGGTTGAGGATCCATGAAGGGGAGAGAAGGGGCAGTAAAGAAGAAATGGGGGAGGGGGGAAGGGAGAGATAAAGAGGGGGAGGCTTACGTTGGCGATTCGGATGTCGACGTACATTGGGCGGGATGTTGCGAAGGACCAGCGTGCTGCTAACCACTTTGTTTGTGAGAATGTCAATGAATCAACTACTCACACTCCAACTCTCCCCAGGGAAGAAGATAGAAAAGAAAAGGACGGGAAGGACTTACATTCCGAACGACATGATCATTATAACCCACCAAATTGAACTACTCCCCAAAACACATCAGTAAACCCATCTCAAAGACTCAAAGGTTTTAGACAAGACGGGAAAGGATAAGAAAAGTTTAACGTACCTGATTATCATAAACCCACAAAAGCGCGCACCCATCCCAGCAACTCTTCTCCACATAAGCCACCGTACAAATCTCCCTATCCCACACATTCGGCTTACAAGTCGTCGTCTCTACCTTGAAGAACGGACCGTCTTCGATCGTTACGGTCACGTCTTGGCCGGGCTGCCACGTTGCGGAGCGGGATGAGACGATCGTGGCGATGTCGGTTGTGTGGTTGGTGTTTGGGAGGGGAGTATAAGTGGTGGAGATGGGGTTGTAGGGGGGGGGTTGGATGGGGCATCTGAGGTTGGGAGGGCGGATGTGTGGGTTGTGGGGAGGAGGAGGATGAGGATGGAGATTAGGAGCTTAGCTGGAGACTTCATGGTTTAGACCGCTAAGTATTTGAATATTTTTGAAGCTAGATATGCAGCTGTCAGCATGTACTTGTCAAAAATAAACAAGACAGCGTTTGAGAGGAAAGTAAGGAGTCTAGTCTTGTTTTCAAACCATGGTGGTAAACTGAATGGAGGAGATGCTGTAGGGTATCGGCTGATTACTTACTGTAGTCTAATTTACTGATAGAAGACTCAACAAGTTCTTTGGATAGATGATAGCTGCCGAGTCGGTGTTTATTGTTGATCAGAATTAAGAAGGGCGCCTTGATTGGAGGAACAGGAGTATATATCCTATCCATTAATTTTAGGATGATTCCGTGAACATAGATCATTTGATTATTAACCTAACTATGCGGTGGCTCTAAGGACGACAGACTTAGTCTTTGAACGTCACATGTGACTCGACCAAGTATTCACCCAAATCTTGACCCATGCACTCCAAACTATAAAGTCCGATCCCCCATGCCAACCAAACCACTCTTCAGACAACAAGTCTTCACGTCAATTGACATCAACACAACGAACAGTAAGTTCAACCTTACCTCTTCAGACAGCTTCGAGTCACAGTCACTTTGTATCTCACGCTGACATTTTCCACCACAGCAAGAACTCAACAACTAACATAACCTTCAAAATGCATCTCCACAAGTCAACAACCCTCCTCACCCTCGCAACCGTCCTCCTCTTCCTCACCACTCTCACCCTCACCTCTCCAACCGGTCCATATCTCTCCACCAACGAGGAGCTGGAGCAAGCCGACTCAATCTCTAACATAACCTCCATCTACCAAAGAGAGTCAACTTCTGCTTTCGTTACCAAGACCGTAGCTTCACCAAACGGAGATGGAAACCACATCATCATCACCCTCGAGCCTGGTGTGAACTTCGAGACATGTGCTCCTAACAAGAAGATGCCTTCTATGTGTACCCTTACATACGTAGAGAAGAGCACCTGGGGAGGTTGGGGTGAGCTTTGGGTTTATGACAATGAGTGCAATTGGATGGGTGCCAATGACCATGTTGCGAGAAATTGGTACGGCCCCCCGCCCCCCTCCCCCCTCCATCCTCTTGGTTTTTCCATAAAACACTACTCGATCGACTTTCATAACAATTTAACAAGATTCTAAAAATCACACACTAACGTTTTAACGCAACTAGGCTAGCAGCACGCTGGTCCCTAGCAAGCAAACTCCGCTGGTTCGTCGACATCCGCATCACCAACGCATGGACCGAGAAACAGACCAAAGGCGTCGAGATTTGGTACGGCAACCACTATCTCGAGCCCTTCTACCGCCCATTGTTCAAGTACTCAGCATACGTCTACCTAGCTCAGTACGCGTCCAAGACCAAGGGAGATATCTACGCTGTTTGAAGAACCCCATTCCTTTGCGATTAAGGGGCGTGAGTTTCGTCGCTGGTCTTCACGCTTGAGAACTCTGGGGCAGTGGTGCGTTGTTTTTCGGGGGTAGAGGGGATGTGCGATAGTTGAGATGCAGTGTGGGAATTGGCCATGCAATTTAGCAGCCGAGCAGGTCTTCTAGCTAATGAGCGTTGCGAATTTGAGAAATTCACCAAATTTTCTCACCCTTCAAGTGCCCTGACTGTAACTTTAATGGCTTACTCTGAGACACCTTTTCCTAGCTAAGAATTGGGTGCAGTCCACTAACAATTGTCACTGAAAGTGAACCTGACAGTAATGGTGTGGCCAAGACGCTAGCTAAGCGAACGAAAACATCACATCAAGGTTTCCCCTTGTCTCGAGCCACCCATTTTCTTCCACCAAATCAACAACTCAGAGAACACAAAGGAGAACTAAGCAGCCTCCAAATCCGAACATAATTGCCAACATGATGAAATTCGCGGCTCTAGTCGACTTCCTCCCACCTTTCTCTCCCTAGCTGCTTGCGACTAGCTAGCTCAGCACTGGATTCACAAACCACACCACCGATATCGCATCCATCATCTCCTGCAACCATCAAGGAAAGTCTAGTGAGCACTAGTGTGTTGAGCTCGAACTCGGTATCAGATTCCAGATCTGCGGTCCAAACCCACAGGATGAACAAGCTGAAACGAGGAACAGAATGATGGCATTAATATTTACTCCAATCAAAATTCCAGAACAAGAAATTTCATTGATATGAAGGAGCCTGTCTACACGTCCAAGACTGGAGCTCAGTCGATAAATCTTGACGATATATGTGTTGCTTTCAGGTGTTGACTCATTTGTGAATCTTGTCACATCGGTTTCGAGCTTGGGAATCTGTTCCTATTTGACGGGGGATCGAGAGTTTGCGGCTTTTATGCCCAACATTTTCTCGCCGAAGGATTCATGAGCTTGAGGTTCGTGTGTATGGTTTTAATCGCGAGGTAAATCACAGCAAATAAAACATTGATTTTGAAGTACCAGCAGAAACCGAAAGTCACATATCGCAGTGAAGTTATTGTAAGCGGAAGTAGCCCTGCATAAGCTGAGAGTTTTCCTGCGTCTGGAAACCTCAAAATGAGAATTGACCTCCGCCTGGTGGAAATCTCACAGGAACGCTGTTGCAGGTGAATAAGTCAGTCGGCTGATCTTTCCCAGTCCCGTCTGCCTTACTTAAACTCCTTCCCCCCTTTTGATGTTTTGGCTCCTCTAAATGTCAACAACTACGACTACAATAAATTCAAATTCAAACGAGACTTCATAATAGCATCTTTCAAAGACTACACGCAGCTTCTTGTAAGTACTACGCAGCTTTCACTGCATCTATCCCACATCTGTCCAGCTCCGTCTGTTGACCGAATGTCGATGCTCAGATTCCTCTTCTACCCTCCCGGTCCAGAAGTCGCTGAACTTTGACTTCTAATGATAGACTGGTAAAACCTACCTAGTCTTACAAGTTCATCAAGCTATCAACTATCACCTTCAAAATGCACTCCATCATGAAGATGCTCGCTCTCCTCACCTTCCTACTTTTGTCCCTCACTTCCGTCGCTAACTCAGCTCCTAATTACTTCTACGATCAACGAATTCGATAGCGGATACTCCAATCATACTGCTGACGTTGCACCCATCCAAGCTCGTTAGGTTCCTGGACAGAGAGTCACTACCATCCTTGAGCCTGGAGATACTGAAGGCGGATTGGGTCACCCTGGTCCTTGGCAACTTGTTGTTGACACTTGTGGACCCAACACAGGTGACTGGACCATGTGCACGGTAACCTGCATCGAGAAGAGCACCTGGGGAGGCTGGGGAGTTTTTATGCTCTACGATAACTGGTGCAATCGAATTGGCTACAATGATCACGTTGCTCGGAACGTAAGTTCAAATCCGCAACTCTCAGCTTATGGCTACTTCTGAATAACATACTGACTTCTGCATTAGTGGCTAGCATCAACATACTTGCTCTCATCGGCGGTTAGTGGAAACCCGTTCGCAGTTGCCATATGACCGAAATTCCCCAATCCATGCGCGATATCAGAGCTGATCCATTTTTTAGCTATGAATGTACGTCAACATCAAGATCACCAATGTCTGGACCGATTCAATGAGCAAGGGTGTTGAGATCTCGTACCAGTAAGCATTTCTTAGTCATTGCCTCCTAGAATTCTTGCTTTCAAAGGATCCAATCCCATTCACCCCTCGAAAACTGCCCCCTGATACATCAATATACCCTTTGAGGTGCGGCTCTGACTTTGATATCTTCCTTTGACAAGTATCACGCCGAGCCTTTCGACAAGAATCCCTATCCTCAATGGAACAACTTACCATGGAAAAGCCGCATTCCATCCCACGAAGCAGGTCAAGTGTACTCAATTTCCACCGTTCCTTTCAAGTGCCAGGGAGATCCAGATTGGTATCAAAAGTAGTGGCTGGTATTGGAGGTTGAGAATGTTTCATCTTGCATCAGCAAAGGGTTAACTTTATTCAATGGCCGCATACGACACGGGGCTCGTGGACGCTATCACTTGATAGATTTCAAATGAATGCATGGCTTTCTGAGCAGTCTTACTCACCTGAGCCTTAAAGGCTCTCAACTTCGTAAATATTGGTGCTGAAGTGAATATGAGTTTGTTATTCCCAGAGAGATGTTGAATTTAATCTTGGGATTCCTATTCGGCGACTTTGAATTCACCTGGATCTAGGCAATACCGACAGTAAATTGACTAGTGTAGAGCGACAATCAGTCATATATAGCCTCGCATTGAACAGAATCCTCCTGCCTAGTCCTCAACAAAAACTGGACAACGAGAAACCAAACCAAAAAAAAAAAAATAAGTCTAACCCAACCGGTCGCAATCTCTCTAGTATGTAATCATTTATCATGACTGAGTATTTAAGCTAATGGCATCTTCTAGTTCTCACACAACCGCTTTCAATACCCCAAATGTTTACCGCAACAATGAAGACCATCACCCTTCTCACCCTTCTCCTCCTTGCCCTCATCTCATCTGTTGTCTCCGCTCCCGCCGCGAGCAGCAATTTCATCCTGGATGAGAACCTCAATCACGCCGCCCGGGACACCACCGCTATCTCTACCATTCTCTCGCACCGAGACAACGCTTGGGTCCCTGGTGAGCCGCGGGTCATCTTCATCGAATCCGGTCCACGCAACATCTACTACAAATCCTGCGAGCCCAACAGAGGTGACCAGTATCAGTGCACTGTCTCCTTCGTCCAAAGCAGCGCCGCAGACTATACCTACATGTGGATCTACGACCACGAGTGCAACCAGATTGGCTTCAACGTGCACGTCCCTCGTTCAGAGTTGGCTGATCGATTCTCCATGTCTTCCCAACTCCCAAACTACGTCGATGTCAACATTGAGCGCGGTTGGAACCCAACTCATCCTTCAGGTGTCAAAGTTTGTAAGTATCTAAAAACCCCTATTCCATTCCAAACGTATCCCCCAAATGTTCAAGCTCGGAATGAAAAATATGTGTTTAAACCCACTTCAGCTTTGATATCAAATACTAATTTGTCTCTTAGGGTATGGCGCCTTCTACAACAGCGAACCATTCCTCCTTCCACCTCAACAGTGGCTCCCACAATTGAACAGAGACATATTCGAATCAAATCAGGCTGGCCGTTACTGGTGGGTCTTCCGAATCCCATTCTTGTGCGCATGAAGTGAGAGCCTCGAAGATCTCGGTCTCTTCTTGTAGAACGGGATCTCAGGTAGTCATTTGCGATTTGCTTTGTTTGCGAGCTTTTCTGTTCCTGGGGTGAAGGGTTTCCAATTCAGGGAGGAATTGCATGGAATTCTAGCTGTATCTTTGATATCATGCTGGATTCAAACCTGAAGTAGTGGATAATCAACGATGGTTTTGCCTTCACATTATTTCTCCTCCCAACTTGACTTGCTACTTGGGGTGCTTTCTGTGTGAGTTATATTGCATGTAGCTACGAGGTTTTCTCAGTATCGCATAGCTGCCTGTGAGTGGATTTAAACTAAAGCCCTGTGACTCAATGTCTTGAAAAAGCATTCAGTGCTCAAGATCAAACAGTAACTATGGGTACTAAATAGAAAATTTCTCTTTTACTTTCTCAACTTGAACACCTTCTTTCTCGAAACCAAAATTCCCAGCATACACCGAAATTCAGCACCCTCCACTCTACACATCTTGTCCTTCAGAAACTTGTGATTGCCAGGCTTCTGTGTCGAGAACCCTCGGAAAGTCTGTTAAAATCTAATCCCCAGGTCGCTTTACATGCGAGCAAGGTGCGCTCAACGAACAACATGTTCGCAATTCTCTCCACCATCCTCTCCAAATTATTCTCTACAGCTCTAGCAGCCTCCACTGACAACATCAAGATATTATCAGGCGTACAGCCACCATTTCCTATCGGTGGCGATGGTGGATATGGCAACCCCCAACCTGTATTCTATCAGGCTCAGAAGGATCATTTCTTCTTCGCCTGCAAGGCCAACCTAAGAAACCTTTATTGATCACAGATGATAAGCAATGTAGATTCGTGCTTGCAAGATAAAAGTGGAGTAATTCTACCTATTGGTTAGGACGTTTGTCCGCAAAGGTGAGTTTTCTAATCAACGGCTTGTGGAGTAGTTTGGACAATCAGATTACGAAGAAATGTGCCCATAAAAGTAAAGAGAGTCCCAACAGCTTAAAAAAATACTCTTCTTGTGAATCAAGTCTCTCCTGGTCTGGAGATGTCACCAAATGCCGAACTCGGCCCTGAAACGGTGAATGTTCATCCCAAAGAAGCCATGAAATTGCGACTCAAGCTGAATTCAATCATCTTGATCATCGACTCGCTCTCCGACAGTCGGAGGAGTGACTTGTGGTAGCAAAGCTTGGACCAGTGGGAGGTAAATAAAAGCTCGCTCTTTTGTTTCGAGGCTCAACTCCTCCTTCCTTCCTTCTTACACAACAACACACAACATCTCGATCAACCACTCCCTTGTCAAAGAAGGCAAGTCCTCTACTGTAAGTATTTCTACTTCCGAATCCTTTATCTGATCTTCACGTACCTTGTTTGGCTCTGTGTTTGTTCGGATCTGGACTGACATTTCTTTTCAAAGTCAACAAAGTCAACAAAGCCAAGTGCTGAACAAACGTCTGCCGGATCGCAGACCACAACAGTCGTCGACCAGTCTCCGGGCATACCTTTGCACCTCATAAGACAGGTAAGCATCCTCGTATCCCCATTGGGCCTATTTTAATTGCTCTTATTGGTGATGACACATTGAAATAGATCACCAGTCCTTCTGCTTCATCCGTCATCATGGGTTCCTCAACACCCTCTGTCATTGTCCTTCTGAGCTCCCTTATCCTCCTCCTTACATCTCTCAGCAGCATTACACTTGGTGTTCCCGCTCCTGTCACCGAGATTGTTGGCCTCACCGCTGAAGCAATCTCCAACACTACCGACACCGATTTCTTCCTCAACTCTCGCGATGTCCTTAATACCCAAAGCAGCCTCACCACCGTAGTCGTACAGGGAAACCCCGAAACCGGTGAGACCTGGAACCCGGAGCCTCGAGTATCATGGTATGCCTGCAAGCCCAGCAGAGACCACTTCGATATGTGCACTGCTGCATACGCAAGCAAGACTTATACTACTGGCTCCAATCTCCGCTTCGATCTGGTAATTTACGACCACAACTGCTATCGCCTTGGATCCTGGAAGAACCAAGACATCACTACCCTAGCTACCGGTGAAGGAACTAATAATGTTCATGGAATGGACTTCAAGGCCGCGAACCTGCCGTACAACTTGATCATCTACCAGGCCTCATGGTTCGCTCCTTCCAACGTCGATGCTTACGCCTCTTGGGATACGTTCTTCAAGTACGGATCCTACTTTTCTCGTCCCTTCTTTTGGAGAGACTGGGGTAGTGAGTGGTATGCTTCAGAGCGCAAGAAGTCTATTGCCTTCGGCCACGGCATCACTTATGATTTCTGGCGTGGGGTGTTCAACTGCAAGAATTAGATACTTGGGTTGTCGCCTACTGGTCAACCAAAGTCTTCTGGTCAGCGCTTTGTTCCGAGATGGATTCGTTGAGTTTGATTCCAATGTTCATCTCATAAACATCGGGCTGGAAGGTTGGGTGTTGACTTGGGGGAATCACGATAGCGATGCGTTGTTTCTTTTCGGGTTTGAGCGTTTGCTTTTGAAGCGCATATTGCAAGGTTATCATCTATGAGCTTGAGAATAAGGTAGTTTCTGCGGGTATCTGCCTCTTCTGTTAGCATTCACAAATTCAAGAAACTTTGCCTCATAAGACAAACATGAAGACCATTTGTGACGATGTCTGTGACATTTCAGGGTGCGATCACGACCCCACTGAATACATTTGAGATCTAATACAGCATGACTGCCCTGTGCGAACTCGAGCCGAAACCGTTCCTTGACTCTCCCTACAAGTTTAGCCTTACTGCAACCATTATGAATCACATTGCAAAGATCGCTCATTTAATGACGGAGTTCTTGGCTCCTGCCAGAATCCACCCTCGGCTGCTAGTATCAATCCAATTCTTCCAGCTTCTTCTCAGCACATCACTGTCATGTCGACGGGTGTTATTTCGTCAATTTCATCACATTATCCAATGGTCCAAGAACATCTCTCTTTGCAGTCAGCTGGTTGACCGCAATGAGCCGAGCTGGGACTAATGTTTGAGCTTTGTGTACTTTACCAAGCACACCCAGGAAGCCAGAAGCCTAGTCCTCAGGGTCAGCATCGCGAGGTCTTGGAAGCTCAACCATTGATAGGCGCCAACTATCGTCCTCCCAAATATAAGGTATCTCCAAACCGCGAGTATCGAATTTGTTATCGGGTGGAACGTCGGTCATCACCCTGTCGGGCGGAACAAGCTCAACGGGATTTTTACCCCCCACGCAGATATACTTCTCGATCCGTGGCTTCAGAAAATCCCCATATGACATTCCCGGAATCTCCATCCGGGGTTCCGAGACTTTCCACGCTTCATTTCGGCCGTTTGCCAAAATCCCACCAAATTCCATGCGTTTCAGTGAAAGTGAGGTACGAAGGAATTCGATCATATCGAGCCAGGACCCTACTTCCTCGTTTCCCTTTCGATCCTCAATATTCTCTTCTTCTGACCTACGCATAACCTTGTCACCAGGATGAAGTAAGATATCCTTCAGTTCCAGGGATTGTAACGAGTTGCCGTGGTGCTGGAGAAAGTCTCGCAGTTCAGCTTCAGGCGTGACAAGATGCTGAAAAGAGATATGCTTCAAGTGCTTCCAGCATTGATCCTGGGGGACAAAATCTGAAAGTCGAACATATCGGCGGCACCAATAAGAAGCAGAGTGCAATGTTCTGAATGAAAGTGCCAAATGCTGTAGTAACGGAGCCTCGACCAAGATACGCTGTAGGCAACGTCCTACCATTGAAAAGCAGAGTTCGAACTGCAGATCAATCGCAGTGAGGTTTGGTAGAACCATCGACTTCGAATTAGCCTTGCGGCCCTTGGATTCCCAACTTGCTAAGTCCATATCTGCCGCTTTGATCTTTGTGACATGCTCCGTGCGATCTGCGGCATACGCTGTGTCCAGAAGTTTCCAGAATACAACTTCCTGATCCGCTTGTTTCCTTGTCCGACGCCTGCTGCTGTGGCGCTCTTCTTTCGCGTCTGTACTAATCTCCCACCCGGATTTGTCTCTTCCAGAATAGGCATGCAGCTCTCCAGTTGCGAATAGATCATACTGTAAGCCCTGAAGCATAGGAAGCTTGCTCATGATGTCGGTGAGCATCTCGAACTCTAACTCAGAGCTGAGAGCTTCCACATCTGTCACGCGAGCAAGCCAATTCTCGAACAACGGCCGCAAACGTTCATCGGAAAGTTTGGATCTCCGCAAGCCACGTTCCAAGTCGTACAACTTCCACGCTTCAAACATATTGAGGGAACCGTTTGATTCTGCTACAACCGATTTACTGGTGTTCTTCATCCGCCACGGATCGTAGCTGATCACACGAACATGTTGGCAGAGCGAGGGATCATCTGCAATGCTCTGCAGATTTCTGAAGCTCTTGATACCGACGCTCAAATAGGCGATCCTGAAGAGAAAGGCTGATGCGATCAAGTTGAAGGTTTTTGATGTGAGTCTGACATTCTTGAGCTGTGGCCGAGGAAGATGTGAGCAAATGGCGGTGAGAATCTCAGGCGGCAGGCTGGAGATCTGACGAGACTCCATAGCTCTAGATACGAGTTGGAACGACAGGATTTTAGATCTGCGATGTACTTTAAAACCTGAGGAAACTTGAGATTCCGTGAGCAAGTCCGTGGGTATCTGGTGATTGTGTTGAGGAAGAAGGCATGGAGAGAAGTTGAAACAGAGTAGGGCTTATCTCAGCTTTAGCGAGCGACAGGGGTTCAAGTGTGGGGAAGTAAGCGAGTGGGGTTAGTTGTGTTGTAGGGGATCGTGTGTGTTTCTTGTTTCTTGCTCATTACCAAGGTACGGAAGTACAGTAAGCTCTGTTAACCGAAAGAATAAACTTAAAGCTTCTAGAAGATCATAAGAATAATACAAAGTAAATAAAATTCACCTCCCCTAAGCCTCTCTTTATCAAAGTTATAAAAACATATAAGAGAAGAATTATTCAAACACAAAGATATCAAAGCCTATAAAAAGTCTTCTAATACAAGATGTGTTATATTACGTTTTAATATTAATTATATTGCATACGGAAGAAAAAGGATCTTTGTAGTAAGAGTTATTTATGAACTAAAGCAGTTGTAAAAAGTAAGAAAGTGCGTTCTCCGACACTACACGACTAGGATGGCTCATAGGCAATGTCAACCGTTTGATCTTGACTACCTGCTCGAGCAGCGCTACGGCTTCACCGACCTGCCCATTCGCCTGGTACGCTCCTGCTAGTACATGCTGTGACGCGAGCCGGTCCGGGTGCGTCTCGGCCAGCGTGGTCTCCTGGATCCGGACCACCTGTTCAAGCAGTGCTATGGCTTCAACGACCTGCCCGTTCGCCTGGTATGCCATGGCGAGTGCATGCTGTGACGCGAGCCGGTGTGGGTGCGTCTCGGCTAGCGTGGTCTCTCGGATCCGGACCACCTGCTCGAGCAGTGCTACGGCTTCAACGACCTGCCCATTCGCCTGGTATGCCCTGGCAAGTGCATGCTGTGACGCGAGCCGTTGTGGGTGAGTCTCGGCCAGCATAGTCGCCCGGGCCTGAACGACTGGCTCGAGCAGCGCGACCGCCTTGTTAACCTGCCCATTCGCCTCGTAGGCGAGAGCGAGATCATGCTGCGAGTCAAGCAGCTGTGGGTGAGTTTCCACTAGAGTCGTCCTGCGGATCTGGACGACTTGCTCAAGCACCGCCACCGCCTCCTTGATCTGCCCATTCGCATAATAAGTACAGGCAAGCATATGCTGTGAGTCGAGTAGATCCGGGTGATCCTTAGCTAGCGTAACCTCTCGAATCTTGATTACCTGCTCATGCAGCTCGACGGCATCCTTTACCTGTCCATTCGCGTTGTAAGCACGGGCAAGTGTGTGTTGCGAGGCTAGCAGATCTGGGTGATCCTTAACTATTGTGGCCTCTCGAGCCTTGACTAGCTTCTCGAGTAGCGCTAGCGCTATTTTTTCCTTTCCGATATTTAATAAACTCCTTGCTTGTAAGTCGTATAAAGGGAGGAACTCTTGTAATGGCTCTTCAGGTTTCTTTCTGAGTTCAGTAAATATGTCTTCTAGAAGATGGCTTAGCCTCGAGTCTTGTCGCATATCCAGCAACGTCCAGCCACATTTGAGAATAATTGGGATGACTATAACTTCGGATCCAAAGGAGAGCACTGTGCTAATTTTCACATCCAAATAAGACTGTATCTGCGATAGAAGATGTCTCTCTTGTGTTTGCCACATGCGAGTACTAGCGCGCGAAAATCCAAGAACGCAGCCCGCTGCGATCCATGCCACACCTTGACACTTCGAATACTGTCGATCCTTGGCCCACGCGTGAGTAAGTGGGTGCATGGATAATCCCTTGCCGTTGTTCAGATCGTGTCGAGTGACCAGGGAAAGCGAGGCGAGAAGAGAAACTGCCTCGATGAGTCGAAAAGGATCCCATTCGTCTTCATTTGGGACTACGAAATTTGGTAGCTGCGAAACATGATCTTGAGAGAATTCATCGATAGTTCTAGCCTTGTCGCTATCCTGTAAGATCTCTTTGCAACCCTTCCATGCTTCCTCGAAAATCTGAAGAGGAAGCACGTTAAAGCCAAGCATAGACAGAATCTCAAGTAGGCGAAGAGCATCGCTTGCAGACTTGCTTTGAGATTGCTCTAAGACATCTGCTGAGGCTTCGAAGGTTGCATACACATCGCGATACCTCGAATAGGCTTGCTTAGGTCGGTACTTCAAGAGTCGCTGTCGCTGCCGTTGGGAAACCTTAGGGTATTGGTAGAGTTGGCAGTGGCCTTGGCTGACATATGCTCCAGCTTGTATCAAGGCAAGCGTGTGCGATCCAAGGTGGTTAACTACCTCTTTGACTTGGTCATCATACGCCGGCCACGATTTTGGAGCTATCTCGGCTGCTTTAAGTAAAAGTTCTTTCGAGTCCTGCTCTTCTAAACCCTTTAACGCTTCGAAGGCGTCTTGACTGTATCGCCTACATTCGGCAACGCGAGATGTCATTAGAACGGCGCCGCGGTCCCCAGGTGAAAAGTAGACTTGGTAGTCGAAGTCAGGGTCGTTAGCATTATCGAGAATAAGAAGCCAGCTTTGTTTGGTAGTCGCAAGAACTTAAAGTGCTTCGAGGACAGTTTCAATAGAGTGCCCAAGTAGTTTTGTAACGGCGATAAAATCACGCTTGGCAGTGGAAGGTTTATTAACGTTGACCCAGAATATTCCCCAGAACCTATAGTATAAGCTAAATACTTATAAATCTTCAAAGGCTATTGGAAGAACGTACTTTTGCCTCATCAAGCTCGCAATTTGCAAGCATATCTCGCTCTTTCCTTGTCCGCCTAATCCTGTAATCACGAATCTCCTCTATATTTGGGCTATAGAATTAGATTCACTTTAAAGAGCTCTTTGTATTCGGGAAAGTAGATTAGAACGCCCTGTGAATAGACTATTAATAGCCCGAGGCATTATCCAGTGTACATTGCCATGTATATTGGTTCCTATATAAAAGCCAAATATATAAGCTAACTATAATTATAGCTCTTATTAAGTCGAGTCCTTATCATGGAATTTGCTAAACTTACCTCTTGAATGTTCGCCAATCTCCCTCTCAAGCCGAAAGAAGGCATTTTCTCTCCCTTCGCCATAAATCAACGGCATGTGTAGGCCGAAAATTCCCAATAGAGAATAAGCCTCGTCTTCTTTGCGCTTAGCCATGCGTTTCGCTGCCCATAGCATCCGCTCTTTAACAGTCAATTCAACGAGAGGCTTCCCTTGAAATACTTCTACTGGAATCCCCGTAATCTCGTGAAGTAATGATTCTAGCGATCCCTTGTCGCCTAACCGTTCTTCCTCTCGGGAGAAGAATTCGACTGATTGTGGCGCAATAAGCTCTTAAAGTGTCCAGGCTCGAGTGAACCATCTACTATGCTAGAATTCTAATTTCCATAAAGACCAAGAGAACAATTCATCTGCATTACTTCGTGTAGAAACGTCAAAGAGGTAAACGTAGCACTTAGCCGCGTCCTAATACCAGCGAAACATAAAATTTATAGCCTCCGAAAGCTCTAAAAAATTAGATTTGTCAATACAACATGTGTCTACCCAAAAGTACTGTAACCTATCTCTTACTGCTTGTTCACCGCAAAACTAAATCTTTTTATATCCAATCTTATTTAAGTAAGTTCTTACTTTAAAGTCATTGAAAGTAACTTCCTCTATATCCTTTCCCCAAGTATAAGAAAATATCGCGTATAGCGGAACATATTCGGTGCAATCCTCAGTAAGACTAAACTCACCAAAGCTTTCAAGGTGCAAAAAACGCATTCTCATACTAAGACCGACCAAATAAACGTTCAAATAGTAGACAAAGGAAGCATAAAGGTCGATGCAAGACTGCCAGTAAATAAGAAAAAAACTTCATGCGCATTAGGCATCAAGTGGTCGATGTCAAATGTCATAATAAGGCTCGCGCTTATGTCGCTAATGGCGGGGCATTACTAAGCAATGTATATCTCAGTTGAACATTCCCACGTGACTAGACAAGTACTGAAGTACCATGATGCGTTAAAACGATAAAGTAGGGACTATAGACTTCTCTCTTGTACAATACCGAAAGATACGAAACTATATGGGAATTACCTTAGATCCGTTAAGTTAATTGACACGTGATGAATTTCGCGTCATGGGCGACGAGATACTTGTTAATACTTTAATTCTTCTCTTATATATTTTTATAACTTTGATAAAGATGAGCTTGGGGGAGAGGAAACTTATATACTATTCTTACGATATTCTAGAAGTTTCAAGTTTATTCCCTCGGTCCGCAGCGCTAACTTTGACGGAAGAGCTGAGAGGTATCGTGAGCTGGTGCTTTTGGTCACATGATACTGCGCTAGCCATTTCTGGTATGTGGGGCAAGAATCTCCTAGCGAGTGTGGAGGGGAAGCTGATTTTGTAAGCGACTGTATACACTCCAAAGGATCATTAGAGTCGTACGATTCTCTGATCCCGAGTCTTTGTGGCCAGTATATATATCGCACACCTTTGCATGTTTTGTCCGGATCCTCAATCAAAAGGGCAAGCAAGTGCAAGTAATCGATTCGTGAACTAGTAAATTATCCTACATATGTCCTTCGATACGGCCCCTGGAGAAGAGCCCATACTCCTAGAAACTTTCAATCTGTTGCAAGAGTCAACTTTCACTAGGCCGCAAAAGATATACCGGCAGGTCGAAGGAACATACCTGATCCTGGAACGAATGCCTGCTTTGCCTTATGCAACATACCCTTTAAGCCTTTCTCCTTCTTCCCATGCTCGCCCGCTTCGAATTCTTTGTTCCCACCTGAGGAGTTATCAAACATTCCAGCTCCATCGCCAGCGCGGGTCTCAGAATCTCCAGAATTGTCAAACATGCCCGCATTGTTGCCAGGACGAGTTTCTGTGTCGCCAGAGTTGTCAAACATGCCAGCTCCACCACTTCCTACTGTACGATTCGCACCATCAGAAGTATTACTATACATTCCAGCACCGGCTCCACCACAGCGTGAAGCACCCTCTGAAGTGTTGTTGAACATACCACCCTCTCTTCGATTGCCGGATCGATCAGTTCCGTCGGATGTATTGCTAAACATTCCTTCGTCGGGTTGGCGTCCACTCTCTCGACTGGCTGAGTCTCCTGAGTTGTTGAAACCCCCCTCGCTTGTTTCGTTCGCTGCACGACGATTGCCGTCGGAATCGTTGTCAAACATGCCAGATATATTGGTTTCTGATTATAAAGAAGCAGCAGATGTAATTGATCTCTTTCGAAGTTACTAGTTAGTAGGAAGATTGCAAGTGAAGAATTGAATCTCAGATGGAAATAATGTTGTTAAATGCGGGGGAGCTTCTTCGCTAACGCTTGACGTCACCCCACCTTGACCGGGCCAACGGGACAGGAAACCAAATACTGACTTCGGTATCAAGAGTAATTTGGACTGTTTGATGTCCTCGCCGCCGAGCAAGCTGTGCTTTAAAGAGGCAGAAGTAAGCTTCCGTGGAGAAATAAGTAATGCGGGGTAGATCGGAAGTCTAGTAGTGGTTCCTTGCTAGCACATTTACTAGATGCATAGCTTCGGTCCCGAAGCCATAGAACATTGAGGTAAATAAACAATCGACATGTTCGTCAAGTCTCGTGCACTATGTAAGACGACAAACCTCACCAAACAGAAAACTCTCAGAGAGATGCAGACGAGGAGTAGTGGGGTTTTTTTGGCCCAGGCTAGCTTGCACGAACTTTTGTAAATGAGTGGTGTATCTCCTCTTCTGAGTACAATTTGGGAAACAAGTGAATATATATAGAACGGTCAAAGGCTTATGAATTGATATATCCCATCAGTTTAAGAATAATCCTATATACTATGGTAGGGGGGATCCGAAATACTACATACATTACTGCGAACACTGAACGTGTTACCCAAATATATCCCTTAGAAACGAGCAAGGGATAAAAATCCATTCAGAACTTTACAAAATATCCTCATGCGCATTAAAATGATCAACCGAACATCATCTTTGGTCATTGCGAACTTAATCACAGCTTCTTTGTTGTAAGCTGTTCCACAAGTGAACATGGGCTTCTTTTGTGTTGGAAGATCCAAACAATGCTGATTGTTTTCTTTATTTACATCTATCTTCATTATTCAGAACTTTCAATAGGTGTTTTTAATGACATTGCCGAGAGTGAACAATGTCCTTAAAGAAGATGCTAATTTACAACAATGTAACGTCAAGCGCATTCGCTCACTTATTTAAAGTGAATGATATTTTAATTTAGTTGCTTCTTTTTTTTTTTTGGACCACTGTATTGCGCTATTATGGATTAAATATCTTTCATAACTCGGATCCAAAGACCCGCCGTTCTCTGTTGAAAATATCTAAGACTCGGCATTTGAATTTATTGGTTTTTGCAGACACTTGGAAAGATGAGTACATACCCAATACCCAGTTTCTCATCCCCCTCGTATCCTTACAATGGCATTCGCGCAGTGATCATCTCTTGGGATGAAGACGATCTGGATATCTACGGAGAATTACTCGGTCTCGAAGTCGCTTTCAAATCACTGAATTTCACTTCTACCAAGATGTTCTTAATTCCAAACCAAGACTCTTTTGGCGCCCTTCTTGTTGAGCTCCAAGCTCAGAAGCTGAAGGCTTCCGCCGAAGGCTCACTGCTTGTCGTCTACTACGGAGGACATGGACAGCTTTCTAGCAACAGACGATTGCGATTGAGAGCAAATAGGTAAGTCATCAGCAGCCCAATGAGTACGTATAAGCTAACAGGTCAATTTAGAGAACCGAAAAGCCCTAGTCTTGATTGGATATCAATACAAACTCTCCTTGAATGTGCTGACGTTAACGTATTTCTCATCCTGGACTGCTGCAACGCCAGTGCCACAGCAAGCTCATTTGAGCAGGACCCCGAGTTTAGGCCCGATCCAACCAATCAATTCTAGATTCTAGCTGGATGTGGATTTGACTTCGCGACGCCCGGAGCTGGAAGGTACAGCTTCACCAATGCCCTAACCGCAGAATTATGGAAGCAGAGCAAGCGAGATAGCATATTCTCAGTTTCTTAGCTCAGCCAGTGGCTGCATGCAAAAATGCTTCGCCAACATCCATCTAATATCCCTGATAGCACTTACGAGGAGTATAACAGATGCTTTGCTGCACCGATCTATCTTCCTCGCTGCATCGACTACAACCACACAAGTATCCCTCTGAAGAAAATGGGCTTTCCGGTATTAGACGAGAATGAGATTCTAGGTACTGACCATTATAGTCGGGATTCCTGGCCCATGGGAGCGGCAAGCTCTTTATACTCGATCCCAACGCAATGCCCTGACAACTCCAGTGTTTGCGTTACCAGCTCCAGCTCCATGTTCGAGGAATGGATCGGAATAAGTCCTGATACACTAGAGGAATGGTGAATCAGGGGGCGCTTACTAAACGGCAAATAGAACTGTCCGAGGACCTCCGAGCTTGTGAGCTGTGTATTGAGAGCTTCTGATAGCAGTATTAGGCAAAACAATTCAAGTATTAGATATCAACAAACTTAACCACACTCTCATTCCTCTGGTGATAAATAAAACGCGTGTTTGCCTCTTCAGGTCCCAACCTCTTTCCTTGAGTGTTTTTGTTTCTGTCAATAATATTGGAGTGAGTTATAATATCTGACTGCCGGTGTTGCCACATTATTACATCAATAGTCTAAAGGTAGCCTGATGTGTTTATTCCTAGTCATTGATTTTCTTCTTTTTTTTTATTTGCCTCTCCTATGAGCGTGGAATGCTCTGTGTCAGTTGACTTATACTTGAACTTAGTGAAGTTATTTAGGTGAAGCTGACATCAGGTGGCTAAGCGAGAATGTCAACAACTTCGGTCCCGGCGGCATTGGCTACCAATAAGCGGTGGTATGATTAATTATAAACCAATATGCTGACCATAGTACTTGAAGGGGACGTTTTCCAAAGATTTACCTTTAAAATTAAGTTTAAAGTCCCAATTTTTCATTTGCGTACGTGATCAACTCTTCAAGATCACGACAAAATGCTTTGGCTGGTGAACTCGAATGGACCAGGCCATCCCTAGAGTAATATTACGCTCTAGATATCCACTGGATATTCTTTAGTAGACCAAAATAGCCACTGTAAGTGTAGTGGCCAAGTCGTCGCCGCCAAAGGAGCTACAATGGTGCGCACATCGGTCGACCTTGAGCCAAAATGAGCAATAGGCTTGTTGCGGATTTCAATCATCTCAAAATCAATATATTCTTTTTATGGTGCAATCTCGGAATGATACAATTAGTTAATCATGGTTGAGGTGCAAATAAGTTTGAATCTGGGAGATTTCATTGCTTCTGTTTACGTTTTGGAATGGGGGAGGGCCAAGTAGCTGTCAGAAACGGATGTGGGAATCATCACATACTTGCTGCAGCATAAAGAGTATTCAAGGCTCAAAGAATGGGATAAAGAACGAGATTTAATGAGAGATGCTTGATGAAAAATGCTCTATATTGAGATTTGATAATTATACTGATTGAAAGAGAAAGTACAAATACGAAGAAGCAAAACGCGTTAACGTCAACGTGTGAAAATTCAACCACCACCGAAACCCAAGGCGAAGAAAGACATGAAACCTATCCCACCGTCTCTGGCAATGGAAAATAGAGGAAATATATGAGTTAAACGGCTATGCAGAATATTCCAATCTTCTCGAACCTTTAACGGGACTTGTCTCTCTAGCAGTTGAACGCGAATCTAAATGCCCAGTCGTCGTTCCAGTGGTGCATGCCGTTGTATAGCTGAGTCCACTTCTTAGCCAAACCGCCCTGTACAGGGTTGATATGCTCGCCGGCATACCACCAGCCGATATCCTGTGTGGCCACGAGATTCTCACCGACGTGATGGATAACCATGTACCACGGTTTCTCGCTTGACAGAGCCCAACCGCCGGGCTTTGTCAACTCACTGCGTGGAGCCTTGTTGTTCGTGCCGATGATTTTGCAGTTGTTGTCGAAGAGCCAGATGATGGCTGATGGGTCTGTCTTTCGATCGAAGAAGGTGAGCGTGGATTGCCCTTGGTCTGTTGGGTTGGATTTGCAGTAGACCCATCTAGGGTGGAGATCGGCGTTGAGTTCTGGTCCGACGTCACGATTATCGATGGAGCGGGTTGAAACAACATCTGCCAGGTCTGCGGTGTTGGTGGAATTTAAGTAATCGTTGGCTGGGATGTATTTGTTCCAGATATCGTCAGATCCAGGGACCGGAGAACCGACGACTAGGGAAGTGAGGGTGGCGGGGGGGGGGGGCTGCGAAGTTGAGCATCTTGAAGTTTTCCGTGAAGTAGTTTTTCCTGATTATTTTGATTTGGTGTTGATCAAATTGTATTGTATTGTATTGTCTTGTTGCTGTTGTGTTTGTATATGTGCAAGTGAAGAAAAAATCCAAAACAAAACTGTGAGGGATGTTGGGTGATATATATGGACAAGAATTGCATAAAGTTGAGAGTAGAGTTTCTAGTCATAGCTTTTCACAAGCCGACGACAGAAGTTGAAGGGAATATTACAAAGGGAATCTGATTAATATCGTAGTATTGTCACCGAGGTAAGGAGCCAAAGATTCTGCGATCTCCCCACAAAGGGCCTTGTCTTGCCACCTATTTTCAAAATTATCTTTCAAGCTATATCGGGCCACTATTACCGATTTAGCATTTATTAAGTCCCTCTTGTCTCGCCGGGCGGCGTTGTCTTGCTGGACGTCTCTTTGTCTGGTTTACTTGCTCATTTGAAAATAGATCGTTGCGCAAAGAGCCATCCGTCCGCCGTGTGAGCTATGCTAATCATGCCGTTGCCAGGAATATCCCAGCAGAGCTAGCATCAAGAGTTAAATCACCTAACCTGTGGTGGAAGTGAGGACTTTTGGACGTTTATGTCTCATAGTGGGAGGCTAATCCAAAACCAAGACCGGCAGAGCAGTACTTACAGACACATCCAACCTGTGTGCTGAAGTTGTCGAAGCATTGAAGCCGAAGCCACGAAGATTGAGAAAAAGTCATGGTTGAGTTTTCGAAATAAAGAGAGCTCGGGATTCTAAGTGAGCACAAAGACAAATTTTGGTGACGTCGTTGGGGTTTGGTATGAAGGAAAAGTTTCTCGTTGACAATTAAAAACTTGAGATTGTAGCATGAGGAGGGGGTTTGAAAGTAGTGGAATTGAGAGAAGTCTACTCTTGCGGGTACCGTACAATGCATGTTGGTGTAGAAAGTTGGAACTTTAAACTCAAGATAAGCTATGTGAATTATATATATCAACATAGTGACGCTAGGTATCGATGCAGACTCGGCTATGCGCATTCAATTAAGTCGAATCAACACTCTCCCGCTCAACCCACGTCCCACTCTTCCCACCCTCCTTCCTCACAACCCTAAGCCCCTCAATACGCATCCCCTTATCCACAGCTTTACACATATCATACACCGTGAGCGCAGCCACGCTCGCTGCGGTCAGCGCTTCCATCTCCACGCCCGTCTTGCCATCACATTGCACCGTCGCTGTGATCTCAACCCTGCCGAACTCTGTATTTCGATCTTGTATCACGGTATTGACATCGCTAGTTGAGGATTGTGATGGTGCGGTGTTTGTAACTTTGTCTGTTCTCTGACTTTGCGGAGCTTGAGGAGATGGGACGTGGAACGGATACGCATCACCCTGTCCCGTTCCTTGCCAGGGAACCGAAACACTTTCTCGTCCCTTCACATCTTGATTCCCACCATCCTTCCCCTCGTCGCCAAAAACTTCCAACTCAACACCAACATGCGTGATAGCAATCGGATGACACAGCGGTACCAACTCAGCGGTTCGCTTCGCAGCCATGATTCCGGCGATTCGAGCTACGGATAGCACGTCGCCTTTCTTCATGCTGTTGCTGCGGATGAGGGGTAGTGCGGTGATGTTGGAGAAGTAGAGCGTGCAGACTGCGGTGGCGAGGCGGGTGGTGGGTGTTTTGTGGGAGATGGGGACCATGTGCGCTGTCCCGGAGGGGGTGAGGTGTGTGAGTTTTGGGGGAGTGGTGGAGGAGTTGGTTGAGTAGAGTCGTGACAGGGTTGACACTAAGGGCGTGAGGAGGTGGAGTGGAAATTGCTTCCATGGCGAAGAGGGGCGTGAGTAAGATGTGATTTTGGAGAATCGCTGCGTGGTAGACACTCTCCTTGATGACAGTTTACCTGGCAGAAAACGGTGTCAGTGATGCAATATTGATAACACCAAGGTGTGGTTGATGTAAATACATTACTATCATTGTATCATGACCTACATACACATATTTCGGTTCATGCCTCAACGCCCTTCATGCACAAGCCCCCTTGGAAGACAGACTAGAATTCAAGAAGAGGGAAGACCTACCCACCTATCAAGATCATCGGCCTGTTTTTCATATTTTCCAATTCCCCCATCCCAGCATGCTTTTCCTTTTTGCCCTTAACTGCTACCCCAATGACGTCCAGTAACTCCCGTTCGTGCTCTGTACCTCCCAGTGGACCTCGAGATGAAGATAGATTCTGCCGCCTGTCCATTTCGATTTGCTTCATCGCTTCGAACGCTGCTTCGTCGATGGGATTCCCATTGTTGGATTTCCGGATCATATCTCGTAGGGAGACTTCATCGTTTCCGAAGAGACACACTTTCAGGTTTCCGTCGCTTGTGATCCGGAGTCTGTTACAACTGCCACAGAAATTGTGTGTCATGCTCGTAATGAAGCCTATCCTGCCGGCAAATTCAGGTATCTCATACGTCTTGCTCGTATCGTTCTTGTGATCCTGGACTTTCCTCAAGCCTGGGTATTTTTCCCGTATCATGTCCAGCATTTCCTGATAACTGAGCATCTTGCCCTGGCTCCACTTATTACCATCGAATGGCATGTACTCAATGAATCGTACTTCCAGGTTTTGCTCTCGTCCCAGCTCCACGAACGGTATAATTTCCCTCTCGTTCATCCCCCGCATTACTACGCAGTTGATTTTCAGCTTGATGCCCGCGCCTAACTTGTTCATTTCGAGTATTCGGTTTATGCTTTTCATCACTGCTTCGAACCCTTTCCGCCGCGTCATGATTTGGAACTGCCAGGGATCCAGAGTGTCGAGGCTTAGATTAACGCCTGTCAAACCAGCCTCGGCCATGCTGTCCAACTTTCGATGGAGGGATATGCCATTGGTCGTCAGACAGAGTTCCTTTAACCCCTGTGATCGGAGGGAGCCGATTTGGTGCATCAGAGGAAGTATGTCTTTCCGCACAGTTGGCTCCCCACCTGTCAGCCGGATCTTGGTGACTCCTTGGGAAACGAAGGTAGAGGAAAGGAGGTAGATCTCGGGAGTTGTGAGGAGATTCGGAGGAGGCGACTGAGGAACTCCTTCTTCTGGCATGCAGTATAGACATCGCAGGTTGCATTTTTCTGTTATGGAGATTCGGAGGTAGTCATGTTGACGCTGGAAGGTGTCCGTGAGGAAGGCAGAGAAGGGTTTGGCGTTCTTGATTGCCTCTCTCCTGGGCTGGACAAGTGGCTTTGAAGGCAGGTCATGACGAGGGTATTCTTGAACCGCAGATGCCGCAGAAGCAATTCCTCTTCGTGGGAGTTGCGTAAGCGATCGTAGGTGAGAGGTGGGGTTAGTTGATCTCAGAAAAGTAGCCATAATGCTGGAGAGTGCTGAACCAGTCAACTGTTGTTTAGGTAGGATACAGTTCCATGCCGTCCAAGATGCGAAGTCCTGGAGGTTGGGCTACAGAAGAAAAGAGAGAGAGAGAAGGAAAGCAAATCAAGGAGAGAAGGTTGCTCTGTCTGCTCCGGAGAAGGTTGAGATTATTCACCTCATGTATGTCATGGAAGTGGGGGATTATTAAGGCAGCTTCGCCGTCAGAATCGGCTTGCGGCGGATTCAGTCCTGTGCGCTGCTTATCTCAAGCTTATCGGGCCCGAGGCTTGAAGGGGGCAAGTCTGGCAATAAGGCTTGGCATTTGACTGGCAATTTAGAGTGGGCATCGTCCAAAGTAAACAAATCAACTTCTGTCGATTACCACTACAACCACAATGGAGCCTCAAGTGCGATTCTCCAGGACTTTGAAGTGTAAGATATTCTCCGAGATTGTTAATTATAGCTGACAAGTTTTTGACCTACAGCCTCGACTCAATCCCTTCCCAGTCCAGATGGCGCATACATCGCAACTATTCTCCCCTCCAAGCTCAGTATTCGAGCGACGCGTTCTTTGGAAGTGACACGCGTTATATCCCTCCCACCCGAGCTGGCATCGTCGATTTCATGGTTCCTGTGGTCAGCGACTTCGACTCGAATACTTCTGGCTTCTGCAGACACTGTGCGGGTCTATTCTACAACAAATCCCCAATTCTCTGCGACCATCTCCAACCCAACATCCGGGACCACCAAGATTGCATATGTGGCGTTTGGAGCAGATCACAATGAGATCTGTATCTTTTCTGAATTTGGACTGAAGCTGTCAATATGTAACCTTCTTACGTCGAAGTCCGTGGAGATCAACTCGCCCAAGTTCTACAATCCAGGAGTCGCTGTGAAGGGAATGTCATACCGACCAGGTGCCAGGAACTTGGCCCTTTTGACAAGAAGCGGAGGGAAGGATATCATAAGCATTCATTCGCGAGAGACTCTGGACGTCAGGAGGTCTTGGTGTCCGGACACCGCTGATGCTCAAGGAATGCAATGGAGCGCCGATGGGAGGTGGCTGGCCGTTTGGGAATCTGCCTCTCAAGGGCATCGATTGCTGGTATACACTGCAGATGGCCATCTTTTCAAATCTTGGAACGGTCCAATACCTACATCAGAAGATGATACCGATCTTGCTTTGGGCGCGGGGATCAAGTTGTTCGACTGGAGTCAAAATGGCGTGCATATGGCCATTGGTGATTATACCGACCGTGTAACGGTTTTGTCAGCTCCTTCGTTCGCGGAAAGCATGAGTGTCGTTCATACGGCAGCTGTCAAACCCACCGAATCCCTCCAGGTAAGACTTGCAGCCATGCAATACGTATAATCACTGACTTGGAAAGATCTGGCAAGAGCAGATTAGTCCTTCGGCAACTGGTGGGTTCGTTCGAGAATTCGTCCCTGCGACCCAGACAATATGCCCGCCAACATCTACAGCCCCTACTACAAATAACACCGATCCAAAGACAGGTACGAATTTCATGTCATTCGACAACTCAGCCACCCTTCTCGCGACTAGGATAGAGAGTCTGCCTACAACCATCTGGATATGGGACATCGGGACTCGGATACTTCGTGCGGTAATGATTATGCATGCGCCGATTGCAAAGGCCACATGGCATCCCTCGATCAACGAAATTCTCATGGTCAGATGCGAGGGCGACGAGTCTCGAGGATTGGTGCACATATGGGAGCCTTCCTGGGATCGGCCAAGAATACTCGATTTTCAAGCACAGATACCAGGCGGAAAGTTGCTTGGGAAAACGATATGTCGGTGGTTGAATAGTGACTCTCCGAGCCTAGCGATTTTCTTCAGTGATTCTCAGGATTGCATGATGGCCTCGATTCCAGAAATAGATGACGAAGACGTTCCATGGCAAGAGGCTGAGCTGCAAGGCTCGGAAGCTTATGGTCAGCGTGAGGAGAGTCCACTGAATCTTATTCCAGCGAAAGCGAAGAAAAGCCGCGTCACTATTGAGGATCTGATGGAAGACGAAGGGATTACGGGGATGAGTGGAGGAAGTGATGAAATGGAGGATACATTTCGATTCCGAAAGTTCGTGGAGCCTGGTGGAAATAACCCATGGCCATGAATAGAACAGGACAAAAAGAAGAAGAACAGGAGGCACGGCATCCGACGGGCCGCTGACTCGTCATGTCATCCCGAGGTCTAAACTTCAAGCAGCAAAGCGCAGTGGTACCTGATGTATATTTCGTGCCTCGCATTTGCTGCACACAGAACATGCTGCGGCCATGCATCTGGTTCCCCAGGGTCCACAACCATGCCTGTGATAGTTTGGTAACCCATGACTCTCTCTCTCGCACCGAATGCTTGGAAACCTTCAAATATTCACACCCGAACTATCTCGGGGTCTTAATCGCTCCCTACCGAAAAGGGGGTAAATGCAGCACTCGTATTCAGCACGCTAGAGGACCGACGGGGAGAAATCCTCTGGTGTGGTTTACGGTAAAACGTGTAGAGAAAGCCTGTTGACCAACGATCCAACGAATTTCTTTTACGCCACAGAGATGCTACCACAGGAAGAGGGCATCGTGGTATGCACATACAAAGCTGGCCAGCCAGGCGCAGGGGAGCTGGTCAGCACTCTATTTTGGCTGGCTCCACAGTTGCTGGAGATCAGTCTGCCCTGAGCCCTCAACGTCTGATCCACCTCCCCAACTGATGCTGTTTTGGGGATAACGGGGCATGGGGGAATTAGGGCGTGATACTGGGATGGAATGTAATGTCTGTGTTGGACGGAGTGAAATCAAAACTATCCGCCTCCCAACTCCCGTCTGGTACTGCCAGACAGACTGAACAGGAACTGCCACAGCTCGTAAGACTCCAAAGGGTGCTCGTCATCGATCTGCCACTCCTACCAAGGTACTTCCACTGCAAGCAGGATGGATGTCACCACAAGCCTCGCGGCCTAAATAAATGCATGCAGGCAAGCACCAGTCCAAGGCAGGCCAGGCTTTGCCAGACATCCTTTCGGGCTTGGTCTACATTCCCCTGACCACCCATCCTCGTCCATGTTTGCCCATCCTCATCCCTCCTCCCCGCGAGTTGATTCCATTCGCTCCCACTGCCCACTCAGCGCACCCACAGCCCACCCCCATCCCCCCCAAAGCAGTGAAAGCCACAGCTAAGAATTCGCTAACCCCTGATCTTACGGGCTCTTGCATTTAAGGGTCCACCCTAAAACCGTCCCATACAGGAGTATGCCCTGCTTAGGTAGCTAGGATTTACAGTAAAGTCGATGCAAGCGACACAAAAACACACACGCTACACACGCTGAATGCGTTGCGTACTTCCTGAGAATCAAGCCTTTTTTATCGTTCCAGGCGGTGATCACGCACCCATTGCCTCTTGTCTGCCCTGCTCAAATAAACCCACACACGTTGAGACAGGCCAAGGCACCCGCTCCGAAGACTGGTGGCTGGGTACCTACCTAGGTACTACTTTACTTTACCTAGGTAAATAATACGTACCAGTCGCAGACCGCTTCCCATCCATCCATCTGCTTAAGGTTGTGTGCTTGGCCGCGCGCTGCACTGCGCTGAACTGTTCGCTGCTTGTGCTGTCGTGGCTTTTGAGACTTGATTCCCACTTCCCCTTCGCTCCCTCCAACCTTCTTGCTCCTTCCTTCCTTCTTCCCATTCCATTCATTCACCCCGAGACGTGGAATAAGTACCACCTCGCCTCTCTCTTCACCCAGCTTCGTTCTTCTACACCC
>JAFJYG010000721.1:0-28061 GCA_017366145.1 Cadophora sp. M221
GGTGGGAGTTCGAGTGGGAATGGGAATGGGAGTGGGAGTGGGATCCCAATGAGGGAGAAGGTGAAGGTGAGGAGGGAGGAGAGGGATAGGGAGAGGCCGAAGACGAGGGGAAAGGGTAGTGAGCGTGGCGAGAAAAATCCTGTTCGTGGTCGTGGGAGAGAGGTCCAGAGACTTGGAGAGGAGGTTGTGAAGAAGTGTAAGCTCTGTGGTCTAGGCATCGTTGCATCGTCCACGAGACAATTGTGTGCAGAATGCGAAGAGGATTTCCAACCTCTGAGACCAAAAGTACCGACTGTCGAGATGGAAAGTATGTATTGGGATTCAGAATACGAGGATGACACTGTGGAGGATGACGATATAGAAGAAGAGGATTTCCCGCCTACGCTGCCGCTGAAAATAAGGAAACAGGTTGGGGTTAGGCAGGAACCCAGTAGGCTCGAGCACGATGTATTCAAGCCCGAAAACCCATTTGCGTTCCAAGACAGCGATTCAGAAGATGAGAGACCACCCACCCCGCCTCCAAAAGACGACGTTGTACTAGGTCTTTCGCTCCAAAACAGAACATACAAGCCTTCCATCACACCGGGCAACCCCACACGCCAGAGTTCGCAACGCGGACAAATTGAGATGGAGATTGAGGCCGAGATACAGAGCACGATGGACCAGTACAGAGACATCGGTGGTGGGCAGAATGATGAATTAAGTCCTACGTATGGAGAGGCGCAGAGGATGTTGGATAGGTGGTCGGAGTGCTTTGGGGATGGGGCGGTGGAGGGAATGAGAGAGATGGAGGATGAGGATGGAATTCCGCTTGTGAGGGTTATGGATTGCGATAGTGTCAAGAGGGATTCGGAGTTCTATAGATTTTGGGACGGGGTGCTGAAGGAGCATGCGCCGAGGACGTCAAAAGGACCTGGAGAGAGGGTGAGTATAGGCCAGGAAGAGGGAAGGCGGAGGTAATTTACTTGCCTATTCTGTCAGACCCATCAACGGCATTTTATTGTCTATGCAATTTTGAGAGGTGCAAAGCAATGGCTGCTGTCAAATGTGACATTGCTGAATGGGTTTGGAGGAACTTGGCCATCTAGCCAAGCGAAAGTGTTGAAAGGGAAGACCATCATCACTTGAAAACTTCCAGACAACTACCTATTCAATAGTCAGAAAACTGCAGGACGGGAATTTAAAATGTTTAAACATCTGTCTAATGCATTTGTAAACAATCGAACATTAATGTACCGTTTTAATTAAGAAGTGCCGGTCGGACACGAACCGAAAGCTCGGACGTGAAGGGCCCATGAATCACTTCAAATAGTTCGAAGAACGAATTTGTGTCACAATAGATTGAGGTGACGGAGGGAGGCTTCAATTCTTTGCAGTCTCCCTTGGCCAGTATGGAAGTCATCTTTAAGTGGTATCACTTTCAATCTGGAAGTGATAAGGACCTGTCGACCGAGAGATCAGACAATTCAAATGTGCAAAGCCTTTTGTGAGACATCAATGCTGGTATATATACTAATACACTGCCCGCCATTGGAGTATTCATTTCTCTATCAAGAAGGAGTGCACGAGAGAAGGCCACTTGCAGTGGTAGAAGTGGCTGTTCAACCACATGGAAGGAACGTGGTCGTGACTTCGTCTGGGAAAGCTTGGCACCATCACATTTGTGCAGAGCATGATTTCAATCCATCTTCAACAAAGTAAAACATCATCTCTTCCCATTACTACCCAGAATTAATACATCGATACAAATATTAAAAATGCCAAAAGTAAGACAAGAGGATGTCCCCGCCGAGTACGACGCCCTCAATCGAAGACCGCCAAACAGAGCGTACCTTAAATGCGTGGGGGAACTCTCCTCTCTGGACCCTGCAGTTGCAGCGACTGCCACCAAGAAATTTTCAGCTGCCGATGAACAAGCACTCCGAAACTTGTTCGGGTTAATTATGGAACTTCCGCACAGATATGAGGTGAGTAAATTCACGGCCCAGCAACATGATACCAACACTTGAACCCGAGTGGGGGTTCGAGTACCGTTGGCTGCTGTGACTCTCGGTTTCTGCCACATCGAAGCTGACAAGGACGGTCAGGTTGGAGAAAAAATGCCTCACATGGGATTATTGACCCCTTTCATGACCAATGTTCCCGAGATCCGTCCACACCTTGCAGCTTTTTTCGCTGACCTACCCCCAAACCTCGATGCTGCTTACCTGGTAATGGTAGATGGGGATCTTCTCAACTTGAAAAGAACCACATTGATCACGTTTAATGGTCGGGAGAGGCAGATGTGGAAGCCGCCTATTTTGTTGCAAGACTTTCGTGCATTCATGCGGTGGAAAGTTATACACATGAGAAACGTGAAGTGGGAACTGTCTGACATACCCGATTCGCTGCTCGACGAAGAAGTTCCGTACGATGAGCGAGTTGCTATACCGCTACTAAATGGTTCTATGAATCCACCATCTAGATGGCCCATTGTACGGTTTCTACTGCTTTTCAAATGGTGTTGTGGCTGACGAGAAGCAGAACTCAAAGAATTTCATGCCTTCCCCTGGTGCTTTGAATCAAACTGGCCCACCCAAAGTTCAAAATTACCCAGGAGGTAACTAAATCTAAATTGCCATTATATTTAATAAACGCTAAAATGAATTAGTACCTTCCGCGAAATCCATGGTATCGATACTTCGGTCGACGTCAACACAGTCTACTATCGGTGGAGAGAATGGCGTCATCACCGGACTGCAAGGCCAGACGAACAATCTTATTGACTCGTCAAATGAGAGGAGGCCTCAAGATAGTATGATGTCTCCGGGGATTGGAAAGAAGCAACGCGGCTGGGACCAAGCGGGGGGTCTCGATTCCAATCTTCCAAAGCAACCTTCAGGGGTGCAGAACAAGCAGCAAGCTGCGCAGCTTGGTGATCTCCCAGCGGAACCTACGAGGGGAGTTTCGAATTTATCTTCCATAAGATCACACGTTTCGCCTTTCCGTCCTGCAGGTTTGACCTCCAACAATTCAAATAATCCAATGCAGACAACAAGTATTCATGGACACAGAAACCCATCAGCTGAGTTCCAGTCCACTGATAATGCCGGCCAACACGCAAATCCCCAATATTCTGGGCCCATGGCTGGCTCTGGACAATCTTATGTAGGATACGTTGGAGGTGTTTCCGACGGTCATATGAATAATAATAGCAGCATGCAACAGTCGCTCCTAGGAAATCAATATCAGAATCCGTTGGACGTGAGCAACGTGCCGCCTCCGCAGTCACATTCTCTCCCGCCACAAGTAGATTTTGGCCAATATGATAATTCACAGGAGTTGCAAATCCTTTACCAACAGCATAGGTCAATGAATGTGGCATTGCAAAAATGGGCATTGCGACAGATGGCACAGAAACGAATGGCACAGCAGCAGATGGCACAACAGCAAGTTCCAATGCAGTTTATGCCGTACCAGCAGAATCAGGTTTATGGCCCGAGTCCCACTCCAACAACAACAACAACAACAACAACATCCACCACCACCACAGCCACAGGTCACAACAGGGTTGCACCAGCAGTCACTGAGATGAATCAGGTCAGATCAGGAACTGGGAGGTAATCTGGGCCCTGCTGGAAGGTAAGTGAATAAGTTGTTTCTACAATGAGCCCTTCTGGGGCAGAATTGCATAGTCTGTCATCAGAAACACTGCTTAGATTCGATTCGAAGGACCTAGAGTGTTGTCTGTCCGCATCCGAGTTTCGATTGCCAGTGAGGAGAAGACGTTAGATGAAGTAGATAGAAGTCCTATTGATCATTAAATCGAAATCCTCAACTTTCCTCTTCGTTTTGCGTTCGTAAAGTGAACATTATTAACTTCCTCTGATAGGTGTATTCCTTTGTCGATGGTCGAGTTTCAATTCGAGATGGACTAGGAAACTAAAAAAAAATGCGACATTGAATCTGTGTGAATTGGAGGGTAGTATTGTAGCAGTTTGACTTCCATGTAATACAAACAGGAATAGTGGAAGGGCGATGATCGGGATTGCTCTGGTGCTTTGTTTACTTCAAGGCTTGGATCCAGGTCCAATTCCTACCTTGTCGGGAGCATCGAGAGATGCAGGAATGGAAGGTTAGGTGGGAAGATGTGGTCACATATTGCGAGTATGGATGTCTATTCTCAATGTTCTAAATTTTCAATCTGGCCGAAGAGGAGTGTCGTTATTTCGGGGGCTCGGTTATGGATTTAGGCGATAAAGTAAGTTTTGCAAATGCATGTTATCGTCGTTGCACATGCAGAGTAGAATCAATAGTGAATCTGTGCGTTAAAATATATTTGAGACTATCTTATCGACGATACTTCTGTTCTTCGGAAGTTCCCATAAATAAAATGCTTAGCAAGTGTACGCCAAGTCAAAGGAAACATTAGGCGTTCCAGTAAAGTTGGACGGAACCACATAAGTAATGTTGTAGTACCATGACCCATAGATCGAGGAGCCATACAGAGTAGGTAGCTGCTGAAGTCCCGGAGCGGTGACATTGATATCCAAGCATGGGACATTGGTGAATCCATCGACGACGTTCCCGGCCAGACTCCACGGTGGTGGGGTGCCAGAGAGCATAAACTGGAATGAATCCGTGCCTTTTTGAGTGGTATTTGGGTAGCTGATAGTCAACTTGTGACTTTCAGCAATTGCAGTAATTGTCGTTGCGGTTGGATATAAACTGAAGAGACCGTTGAGGGGAAACGGTTTGTGGGAGGGATCGGAAGCCCAGTGAACGATGGCAGGTACGAATTGTTTGCCACGATCAACAGTCTCGGCAAGCTGCTGACCTCCTATCATCAGTTCTTTACTGAGCCAGGCGGTTGTCGTTCTGTTATCCTCGGTCTCGAGATCGTAGTAAATCGTTCGGCTCAGAGTGCGTTCGGATTCGAAAGGCCCCAGCAGCCTCTCCTTGACGTCGGAAGACATGGCGCTTGCAACGTTTTCCAGGATCAGAGCAATCCCGGCGCCCTGGGTGGCGTCATAACGAAGGTCTAGTTCTCCTTTTGGAGGCACGGCACCTTTTCCGTATCCGAAAATGCCCCAGAAGTATAGCGAGAGAATGGCATCATGGACATTCATGTCTCGGGTATAGGCTCGATCATATGGACCAACCATATTTCCGAGATATGGATTGTAGTGATCTGCGATATCGTCCCAGAGCTTGGCCATAATGATAGGTGCATGTGCCTTGAATGTGGAGTTTTCTGGCCCGTACTTGGCCATTGCTCCCAGAGCCCAGAAATCCATGCCGTAGTAGTTTGGGGCGTTGTACTCGCCCATCGTATTCGCCCCGTTCTTGGTGAATAATTCGAAGAGTTCAGTTCCTTGAGAGTTGCCGTAGTCGATGAATGTTTGGTTCTTGATGCGAGACCCGATCCATCCTACGTTCAGAGCTCGCATGTATCCGGGGTTGGAATAGGCCAGGACGAGGTTGTCGGGGGCAGTACCATTTCTTCTCATGGCTCCCACAGCAGCATAAACCATTGCTTTTTCGATGTCGCTCACGAGATCAGGACCGAGGAGATCCTCAAATTCTTCGACAACCTGGACTAGTTGAGAACCGATAAATTCACGCCAGTTCGGATCGTAGGAGCCCTGGGGTTGAGTTAGCTTTCAATTTCATAGCTGGAACTAAAAATGGAAGTGCATACGTAGATCTTTGGAGGGTAGAGTGGACTTTGGGGAACAGGCTCTGAGTCGTATTAGCAATTTTCCCAGTGGTGGAATTCAACAGCGCACATACCATCAGGAGACAGTTTAAAGTCACCATACCAAGGAGAGGTGAAGTTCTCAACCATTTGAGTTGCTAGACTGGATTCATCAGTGTATTTTTTTCTCCCCAGAATACTTCAATTTGACTTACATAGATCGTAACGCTCCCTTTGCATTTTCCACATCATCACCCTGGTTCCGGAGCAGCAATCCTGGCGTGTACCACGCCGTGAACCGAACCGACCACGGTCCGTTGCTCTCGGACCATATCATTTTGTACGAGTTGTCAAATCTTGCGTCGTTAATGGACATAGAAAAATCAAATAAGTCTTGGGCCTCTGCTATGCCATTAGCCATGCCAAGATATCGGGTTACTCTATTGATAATGGAATCTACCTGGTGACAGTTTTGCCGTTTTGTTTGTTGAAGCTGTGGCTATGGCAGAGAGACCAATGGCCGCAGTGAAGAGTGATCGGAACAGCATGATTGCACGGGATCAGGAACTTGGATTTCTCTCGACAAAACTGCAAGTCTCAAGAATCAAATATTGGGCTCATTCATATACTACATTATATACAAGGCGCTGTACTCATGCAGCAGCCAAGTTGATGTGGAGTTCAATCGCCCCATCTTGTGATCTGTACATTCCCCGAATTGGTCCTCCTACAACTTCTCCGATTAGTGGAAAAAGAGCAAATAGTGTCCATCCCAAGTTTTTCAAGATTGACCGGTGGTGTTTATCGTGATTTAATGTACAAGTGAAAATCCGATGATTTGCCGTCTACCAATACGGAGGCAAAGTGTTTACCCCATTCTCCCCCACCTTTGCCTGTCTTTGACAGCCGCTCCAATTGGACAATTCCGAAAGTATATTTCCGCGTTCCCCGCGAGCCCCGGGTTCGAATCCAACTAAAAGAATAGCCTGATGTTCTAGCTTGGTAGTTTGGTTCTCTTGCGATGCGATAGTCTACCTAGGTAGTTTCCCCTCTTGCAGGATTCGCTAAACTTGGAAATATGCCCGAAAACCCCTGGCCAGATATGGATTGCACGACTCAGTAAACATGATATTGGGGTGAGAATCCCACTATCATTGATTACTATTCTTCAAACAAATTTCGGTTTAAAAACCGGCCGTCATACGACTAGCCTTGTTGACTACCTCGGTTGTTTTTGAGCAAGGCTACTGTTTCTCTGATCCCCAGATATCTTACCCCACATCAATACTCTTCTCTGCAAATCCTTAAATCATATTTATTTAATTTGAATGTCTCAATTCATACAACCAATTAGAAGCCTTGAAGTATTCAAATATCCTTGCCTAAAGTGATAAATCCTTAGAAAAAGGCAGCTCAATATAGGTATCTCATACACCCAAGAGCTTTTCCAGAACTCACATCCGCGAATTCAATAAGAGCAAAAAAACTCAGCTGCTAGGAAACCTGTCTCCAGATGCATTACATAGCTGCTCGAGGAGAGCTTTGTACATAGCCTGTTACTTTGAGTACCAAAGCTTGAAACTCGGGTGATGCCAACGCATCGGCTGCCTCTGGTCTGTTCCCGGGATCTGTGATGAGGAGATAGCGAAGCATGTTCGCCGTCTCTGCCGAGATATTCACAGATTGGAGCTCTTCATCCAACGAACGAACTTTGACATATTGCTCATCTGGTCGATCAGGGTCTTTTGCCCCCAAAATATCCTTTGCAGCAATTGCAGCGGTTTCGTTCATACACGAAGTGGCTGGTAAGGCTGTCCATCCCGGGAAAACCCCCATGAGTTTTACCATACACCAAAGCTGTGGCCATAAGCCGCCCTTCATGCCTGCAACACCTAATGTACCTGGCTTTGCCCATGCGAGCACAGCGGCGGCGAGCGACCAGACATCAGAACGGTGCGTGCAGCCGTATCCTCGCCATATCTCTGGCGCGCGCATCGCAAATGGCTGAACCTGGTATTTGTTGAACCTGTCGGTAGCGGCTGGACAGACTACTTAGCCGCACGTCTGGGGAAACGGCTTGACGCACCATACTTAAACCTAGATCGCCTATCTTGGCTGTTGGACGCAAGTTCTCCAGACCAGAAACGAGGATATTTTCAGGCTTGATGCCTGTGTCCAATTAGAATATCGAAAAGGAAATTGAAGTTTATGGACTATACCTGTATGGACGAGATTCTCCTAGTGCAAGGCGGCAAGGCCAGCTAACCCAGCCTCAAAGATAGCCCTATGTAGTGCATCGTTTCGAAGATAGTCCTCAACAAGTATGTCTGCGAGAGTCTGATCCATCCACTCAAATACCAAACACGGGGCGTGATTTTGTGAGCGATCGTCAAAATCTTCAACATCGCCAACGATGTCGCACATCTTCCGGATGAATGGCGACGATGATATGGCGAGCTTGCAGTGGCTATCATACTCCTGCTTAAGGAACTTCTTTCTCTCTTTAGTCGCCGTCTTGATAATAACACTAGCACAGTCAGTCTGGACGATGCCCTTCAGTTGGCACGACACGATATACCATGATCCAGGCACGAGACTTCCGCTTCCGGATACGACCTTAGCTTTGAAAATGGTAGACCTGTGCACACCACCTACAATATTTCGGATGAGCTTGTAGGATCATTTGACTCCGGTAAGCGTTTGCGCAATCTGCAATAGGATCATGATTTGCCGTCTATTAATGAGCAATGAGAATGAGAAGGTATTGGTTTGCCTGTGATAGGGGGGTTGGAGGGCTTACACGAAACCGGCAGCCCGTACTGCCAAGACATCCCCAGCCTCAGTCACCAGCACTTCCACATGTCTGGATACCAACCCGTCCAACGGTCCAAAGGACATCTATCTCATTACACAATTGAACTCTCAAACTATTCACGCATTTAATCCACCCGCCATACTACAACCACAACACTCCAGGCCATACCGCATAAGCTTCTAGGACTATAAATATTAGAAAAACCTCCGAGGAATAGTTAGTTCTGAGTATATAAACCGTCTAGTCATCGCGATATGGCCGCCCGGGTGGTGAACGACTGGGCTAAAAATATCGACACCGACTGACTACCTCTGCGGAAAGAAGTTGGTACGACTCATGTAGCGAGCCTATCAATACCGTTGGATACGACCCTCCGTTGGGGAAAACAGCGTTTTGGCCATAGAGGCCCTTCATGAAGGCAAGGCTGCCTACCGGAGCCATGCGTACAATCTGGTCCGCGATAATTCAAGTTGTTTACGTCGTATTCACGAGTCACTCTGTCATGGCTGGAAACGTTGCTCCTGAGGATAACAACCCCTTCGTTCCCGATACTTCATCAAATCCCCAGGCTACCGCTTTCTTCCCCAGCAAACTCAACTCTCCTCAACTACCTCATCTGTTCCCAAACACCTCATATCTCCCCAGCTACCTCATCCCACTAGCGCCATGTCTGTCCTCGGTCGAGCTTGGAATGGCGTCAAAATGATCAATATCAAATTGGCAGCTGGAACTGACGATTAGATTCGCATTAGCAGTGCAATCTCATCCTCTATTAAGGACGCTGCATAGGAGAAAGTCAGGGATGCGTTTGAGGGAGGACAGCTTTTCACCGAAAAGAACATAGTGAAGACAAAAGAACTTGTGATCAAGTACGTACTCGAATGCAACGTTCAGGTGTTTCGATTGCTAACACGGAAAAGAAACACGACACACCAAAGCGACACCGGTCCCGGAGCCCACTACCCGGAGGAAGCTGAAGACGAGTATGGCATGAAGATCAACGATGGACATGTAACGGAGGATGATTCCAAGCAGACTGTACGATTCTTCCCTCCTTGCCCTTCGCTTGTCTTTGCTTCTGTATGCAAGGCTGACTATACAGCGTTCCAACTAGTCTCCAGGTGATTGGGTCTCAAGGTCAGACCATCTTCATCGATCAGATTATTTGGCGGCACTGTTAAGTTTGCATTTAGCCTTTCGACAGTACCCTAGCAACGCTCTTCAGCCGTACTATGGTGTTTTTGTTTACCTATTTGATGGTTCCCAGTCGCTACCGGATTATGTTTCATTTTTCTAGCCATTTAACCTGGTCATCCTAGGTTCTATGTACTTGCAAGATTAACAACAATGGATATGATTATCATCCGCTTCTCTGGTGTTCAAAAGTGACCGCAACAAAGTGAAAAAGAAGCCTTCCCATTGTCTGTAATACATTTGTATATCAATTATTAATCGTACGAGGCACTCCATAAGTCCACACCTTGTCCGCAGTGTGTGGCCAGGGAAGCTGCAACGGCGTCTGCGTGCCTGATTCCAACGGTGTAGGGCGCTGCAGTCTCAATGAGTACAATCTACCATGTAACGACCCAAGTTTAGTTCGGTGCAGCTTGAATACAGACTGTCCTGGCGCAGCTTGTATCCTTGACTGCTGTGGTGTGAGATCTTGTTATTACCCCTCTGTTGGAGCGATCTGTACGAAAGTTGCAGCACCACGCGCACTTTTCAGGAGAGTTATTGGCGCACGGCAAAGCAAAAATACCGTTAAGCAACTTGGCGGTAGAGGTGGAGAATTGTTGGCCAGGAGTTGGAAATGTTGCAGAGAGGCCCACCGGATCTTAGGTAAAATATATATATAGGTATTGCTACTGAGCTTGGCACATGCATTCGCGAAAGCTCTTTTAGTAGCGTTGAGATCAATACGATCAAACTTCATCTTCATCTTGTCAAGTGTATTAGTTTGTTGTCTTTTAGCGAGGGTTTCTGATTTGCCGCCCAGCCTGTTTCTACTTACCCGAGACACATACCTGACCCAAGCCACTGAGCCAGCCTAGAATCTTGGGATTGATAGTAACTTTTGTTGCATATCGCAATTTTCAATCGGCGCATTATCGTCTGTAAAGTGACCTCATTTATACTTTTCATGGACTTGGGTAGCAGGCTGGGATGCAGAAGTGAGAGGGAACGGGCGGGGTATCGGGTATCTGTTGATGTTCGGATGAAGCGTTCGTCTGAGGCGGTTAGCGATGCGAGCCGTGCCAAAGACAGTGCGAACACTTATTTTGATACCGTTTGATAATTTGTTTGAACTTGGAACATTTGCTATGATAACTTGATAGAGTCTTTGATGGACTTACCACTTGAGAAGCGGGTTTTTGAAGCGTTGTAGAGTGCCTTTCTCTGGCTCTAAGGCAAGACTTGATGGTTGCGGTCGTTGGCATGAGGAAAACAAAATCCTCGCTTGCGGGCTGTGCGGTGTTTCTCCCGGAGGTTAAAATGCCACCATCCAAGAAAATAGACCAAACTCAAAAAGAAGACATTCATGCAAACAACACACAGACTTACAGGAGTGCCTGGAAACTGAGGTGGGGGACGACGCGGCTTGGCGATGAGCTTCCGAAACAGTTTCTGATTGGCGCACTTTAACGAGGGCCAAGCAAGCCCCAGCAAGCTGTGCCGTAACAATGGAATGACATGGCATCTATCTCACGTCACTAGCGAAGACCATCGCCAAAATCTGACAGATGTGCTTCTCCTAGCTCAGAAAGCTTATCTTCTCTGAGTGATGGCAAAACGACTTCCCTGTCTTGTTATCAATTTTCCCTTTACGCGTTACCTTGAGCTCGGCCTAGTCTGGGCTACCGAAAGCGAGTCTATGTGGTGGGTGTCACGATGATGGCACCCCAGGAATCACAGGAACCCCAGGAGCCCAATAGCGGTGATACCAGTGATAACAAACCGCAGCGTAGGAGTCGTGCTGGTAAACCAAAGACAAGGACTGGGTGCATAACATGCAAGTGTGTTCCACTATGATTTGCATCAGGTGACGAAAGCTACAACAGAAATCCGCTAACTATTATGTCTGAGTAGAGAACGAAGAGTCAAGTGTGATGAGGCTAAGCCGGCTTGTCTGAGGTGCCTCAAGTTCTGGGGACGATGTGATGGGTAAGCATCAGTCCATTTTTTTTGTTTCATTCTTATTTTAGGTGTTCATTTTATGACTTCCCCTCTTCGGCCCCTCACGAACAACCACCCTTTTGCTAAGAGATTTAGATACGCTCTTCCAAGCTACCGCTCTCGGAGATCTAAAGGCGCTCTACGGACTATACGGGATCCGGTTTCTCGACCACTACTTCCCCTTCCAACCACCGAATATGGTTTCGATACTAGACATCTACAGCCTCTCCCTAGGTCCATTGTAACCGAGTCTTTCATATCAGAGAACCACCACCAAGCTTTTGTTCACTTCCTCCAAAATACGAGTAACTCACTACCTGGCCTTTTCCCAACAAGCCTCTGGACGACTGTACTTCCTCAAGCATCCCACAACACCCCCTTCATCCGGAGTGCCCTGACAGCAATTGGCGCTTTATCAGGGTGTGGGAGGAGATTCCAGGAAGATAAGTTCGCCACCAGTGGCATTGTCATCACCCCCCGGTATCGATTCGCTCTCACTCAAGTCAGCATATCCCCTCCATTTCCTCTTTGGCGTTTAGACTCGATCTCTCCAAGTTTTGAGATTCGTATTTTGAGACCAATCCACCATTCTAAGATTTGATTTCGAGCAGTGCTGATAGTTCTCACAGTACGGTATCGCGGTTGCACAGATGCGAGAGAACCTCGTAGCTGGCGATAAAGGGCTGAACGATGCACTCATAGCTTGTCTCCTCGTCGTATGCTTCGAGGCTTTGCAAGGGAACTACTTCCAAGCACTGACACACTGTGTGAGCGGTCACAAGATCTTCAAGAACTGGCTCGACTCAAGGAAACCACGCCTGATATCCGAGTCTAGCGGCTCCCCAAAGGATACAGTTATCGACGAATTAGTCAACATTTTCAACCGCATGGACTTGCAAATCATGAATTATATCGACCCGCGACCTGCATCAATCCACACCGAGATGAAGAATGAAGGCGAGCAAATAGTTCGGGACATGCCGGACTTATTCGTAGACCTGAAACAGGCGAGGATGTACTTAGAACTCATTCAGCGTCGGACGTCGCATTTTCTGGCTTCGACAGCGAGTACAAGACCCGCACCGGAGAACGAGACTGTGTCGCGGAGACTCATGACGCGCATCGACACTGGCACTGAGACGGGGACTGTGAATGTTCATCCCGAGTCGGAAACCCTGCTCGCGTTACCGTCCTCAACACCACCTGCTTTGCGAATAGAATACGCTGGGTATGTGAACGAGTTGTCACGGTGGTTCAGAGCTTTTACGCCATTGTATAACCTGCAGGAAGAGGGCACCAGGAACTGGGCCGCTGCGGCTGTACTCCAGATCGAAGCCCAGACTCATCAAATCATGTTACTCTCCTCGTTCGCACACCCGTTGGATTCATTTGTCCTGACGTATCGATATGTGGTCGATCTTGCAGAGAAGATATCGGATGATCCGTTATTTGCTCAAGACGAACTTTATATGTTTGACATCGGGATTGTGAATCCACTGCGTTTAGTGGCGAAGTGGTGTCGTGAGCCGGTGATTAGGAGGAAATGCATTGCGCTTTTGAGGAAGGCGAAATGCAAGGAGGGACTTTGGGATGCGTTGTGTATGGCGGCTGTGAATGAATGGATGATGGAGATTGAGGAAGAGGAAATGGATGAGAATGGTTTTATTCCTGAAGAAGCACGGTGCAGGACTACGTATTTGAAGGTTGATAATTGGAAGAGGAGTTTGGTGATCAGGTGTGCGAAGAATGGGACCGGGGAAGAGAGAAGCACATTCATAGAATGGTGATGGAGTCTCGTATCTTTGATTGCAATATTGCCATTGTTCCATATCGAGTGAGATATCCTATCAGTACCCCCTGGGTTTCTCAAATTTCCTCCAGTCGGCATAAAGTCTCATGAACACGGCCCTACCACTCGAATCCAGCTCCGCACTAACAGCATCTCTAATCTCCTCCGTGAAACAATTCAAGATCGCATACAGGCCTGGAATCATCTTCTCCCTTACTTCGGACAACATCTTCATCTCTAACTGGCCGCGGACGTAATCCTGTAGAACGAACTTCATGTACTGCGCTGCGATGCGCTTGGCTTTGTCTTTCTCGGATGTGAGTGTGTTGGAGTTGCCTTGCACTGCTGAGACTGTAGGGTCGCAGATTGAGAGGACGAGTTTGGTGAAAGCTTCGGCGTGCATGGCATTGAGTTGGTGGGAAGCTGGTACGAGCCATGGGGGTGGGAGGCCGAATTTGTTGGTCTTGCTGTTGTTGTGTGGAAGGGGTGTGAAGAGGCAGCGGAGGAGGGATTGGAGTGTTTGCTGCGTGAGGTGGGAGCGTCCTTTTAGTTTCAGGCGTTGGTGTGTTAAAACCGACTGCATGAGCCAGCAGAGGTGCATGTAGATGGGGTGAAGGTTGGGGCTGTCAGGTGAACAGAGGACGGTGATGCTACCAAGAGTGGCATCGATATTGAATTGGGAAATGTTGTAGCGCTGAAGATGGTTAGTTTAGAATCAGTGTTCTAAGATAAAACGTGACTTACCTTGGTTTCGAGCATAAGGATCAGCGTCTCGCTGATGATGTTGAACTGTACAACGTCGGTACATTGTCTCAAATATAAGGCAAGGATAGTATAGGCTTCGGTCAGATCAAAAGCTTCTTCCTCTTCTTCGTCGTCGGAATCGTCTAAAGGTCGAGTTTCTTTCTTAGGCTTTCGGATATCTGGATAGAGTTAGAAATGCAACATAGATTCGTGTGGAATACATACCCTCAACCGATATAATGACCCGCCTAGCAGCCAGCAACTTGTCCAACTGTGTAAGCCCATGTAAATCTTCTCCAAGCAGCTCTTGAAGTAACTCCAACTTCTCCTCATTACTCATCCCTGATATTGCAGCCTCCGTCCGCGCAACTATGGAGGCTCGAGAGTATAGGTTTGTGACAGAATCGCTTAGTTGAGTTGTGAGCGTTGTATTATTTGTTTTGGGTTTATGGATCACCATGAAAGTCTGTAGCCGCTCTCCAAAGTGATCTTCTGCCTTGCCAGCTGAGACCAGCAGGGCTGCTGCGGTATCTTCCAGTTCAGCGAGCCTCGACTCATCCACGCCAAGCGTAGACAGGGCGTCGATGATACTCAGAACCAGTAGAGAGTCATTTGCGTTGTCTTTCTGGAACTTTCCAAGCGAATCCTTGAATTGGGATAGAATGCAGTCTGTGAAAGACGCAGTGATGCTATCCAAGTCGTCGTTTTGGACGATATTCAAATCACTCAAGGCAGTTGCCTTCTCACGGAAGGCACTTAGTGCAATTTCAAACATGGTAATGACGGCGAAATTCAGCCTGTGCTTCTTCTTCTCAGCAGCTTTGTTGACTTTCTTTTGGAGCTTTTTGAATGCTTCGGAAATGTAAGTACTACTTCTAGTTTGATCGATGGCTTGAAGTGCGGAGCTAAGGGGAATTAGTTTTCTAGTTTCAGAAGAAGTATGAAGACGTACATAAATGTCAGTCGAGCCAGGTCTTTCAGCGAAGCAAGATTGTCGGATCGATTGGGGATATCAGCCTCGGCAAGACTATCCGCAAGGTCGATGAACTCTTGGAATTTCATTCCCTGAATCAAATTAATTGTCAGTCCAAGCTACAGGATATCAATCTACGTACCTCATAGAGCTTTGGACGACGCATGATTTTTCTCTTCAAGAAGAGAACACCGCTGTCCAGGACAGTGGATCCAAAAGAAAGGCCACTCTCAGATTCGGCAGCTTTATCCGTTGGTAACCAGCTAGACATAATCCGATTTCGAAACTCCTTGGGAATCTCATCGACAGTCAAATCATTCAAACTACGGATGGCGAATGCATTGTTGCCTGGAGTTTTGATTAGAGGGTTGCTGAGATTTGTTGAGTGATTCAATATTGTGTCAACAAAGACTTCTAAAGCAAGTTAGTATTTTCCTGAATCATAATAAAGGATGAGTATATTTACTTGTGAGGCCCCCGTGAGTGAAGATTGGATTATTGATAGAGTCCGGAATATCACTTCTCAAAGTCGAGGCTCCTCCACGCAGAGCAAGCCTCCAAATGTCTTGGAAGGCTGTTGGGTTCCTTTGAAGCCAAGTGCTTCTGCACGTCACTTCGTTGGCGGGACATGTCGCTGAGGCTATTAAGAAAATGTTCTCTAGCATTTCTGCAAACATTTTCTCTTCTGATGCGTACAACAGGCTGCTGAGTTAGCAAAGGCAACGGCTGTTAGGAAGAATCTACTCACACAAGAACATCGGGGTGCTCAACGAACAAGCATCGTACGAGAGTCCAGATCTTCCAACCTTTGCCTCGTTGCAGAGAATTCTGCTTCGAGCCACAAATCTCATCTCCAAGATCCTTATTCTCCTGAAGATCGACCGTGAATTGTATTATGTCGTTGGCTAAACCTCGTAGAAGCCCAAGAATGGCCGATTTGCCCAAAGATTGTACCAAGTCGACGGCTCTCCTCTGCTTCGTTGCCGCTGTCCACGCCGAACAAGCAAATCTGAAGATTTCAACCGATTCAAGCCCTGTTTTCTCTTTGGGCTTGATCTTGAGAATGCTCTCAGATTTAGAGAAACTCGATAGCGAGTCGAATGGTTTTGCTTTGTCTTCCCACAGCGAACCAAGCTTGTTCAAATCGCCCATTTCGATCCAGCTCAAAATATGCGATATGATTCTCCAGGACCGCCATCTGTACCTTGGATTGAGCTTGTCGGCCGCGTTGTTATTGAACATTATTTGGTATAGGCGTAAGTTGATAGCATCAACCACCTGCTCCTCCCCAGAAACAGACCCGGCAATAGCCTGGAGAATAACGCAAACCGCATTGGGATGTTCTGAAACTTGCTCTGCCAACGAATCTAGGATAGTGGTGATCTGGGAGATGTTCCATGACGGTTCCATCAGCTTCTGGAATTCGATCTGAAGGGCTTCATCCTCCCAGGCACTGAAAAGAGCAAGGTCATCATCCTTTCGCAACGTCTCATATGCAGTTAACTGTGTGAGCCAGTGCCGTATGAAATCTGAGAGGTCACGGGCTTTGGCGAATTCCCGCATCAGCGGCACTAGGACCATTAAGACAACTTTCCCCTGGATGTCTGACCAGCTTGGGGACAAGGAGGCTGTCGTTATAGCCTCCATGAGCTGCTGCAGCAGAGTGACTCTACCTTCACCCAGAAGAAATACGTTGGCGTCTAACTCGATTAGAGTAGCTACAATATCCCAATCCGCCATGGCATACTCAGAAGTGACATCTCGCAGGATAGTAAGATCCAAGTCTAACACTGTCAGTATGAAATTGCTTGAAACATAGTTCTTGTGGAACTAAAAAAATTCGCTTACGCGATATAAGAAATCAACATACCGACTTTGTGGGCAATTGCCAACTGCAGTATTGCACGCATTTGCTTCCCATTGTCTCCTTTCACATTCGCCATCGAATCCTTCAAGGAACCAAAAACGGACTGCAAGAACTTCTCATCAGCAGCTTTCCGTCTTCTCGCAGACCCTGTCAATTGCACCGCCCGAATAGCTATATCGAACAATAACGATGCATTGCCGGTGTTCTGGAGCACAGATGCTCTGGTCAAGGCCTCCAATAGAGTTTGATCGGCTTTTGCTGGTATCATAATATTTCGTGCCACGAGAATCTCTAACTGCTCGATCCAAGAGGATGGAAATTTGTCATCTTTAGAGGATCGAAGAAGGTCTAGTAGGGGCCTTGTTGCATGAAGCGAGAACTGTAGATGAGGGGCAACATCTGTAGTGTGCGAGTTCCATATTTCGACGAATGGAGAGAGCCATGATCCAACAGATGCTATGCCTCCAACTTGCGGAAGAGCAGCTTGGCATAAAGACAGCCACAATCCCAATATAGTAGATGTTTCTTCAGCTGTCGTCCTAATCACAGTCTTCATATACTCTGCTGAAAACGCCGAACTTCGTTCCTGGTCCAGAGTAAGTGATGCCGGCTTCGTGTTTTGCACCACGCAGTTCACTGTTGAAAATATGGCATCAAGTAGGCTCGACAGTCCGTTGTTCTCTGAGGTACTGGGTTTTTTCACTAATTCCCCAGACCTTCTCCTCTTTTTTGATGCTTTCTCAGTCTCCTTCTCGGTTGTGCTAGACTCGGAAATTGATCTGGGTGCCACGGCATTGTTTGAAGACTTCTGTGCCTCTTCCAGAGTTCGTCGTATAATCGAGAGGAACTGCCGTTCGGCCAGAATTCGCGCAGCATTTGGCAGGGGGATATTTCGTAGCAGGTAGCATAAGAGTCGCCATGACGAAGGACTTTTTCTACTTTTGATCAGTAAGAGTACTTTATCTGGGATTTTCTCTGCCCACCTCGGGATTTCATCACTTGGAGCTTGTAGTCTTTTCAACAACCACCTCAAGAGCCATTCTTCCCTGCCGTGATATAGAACCGCTCTTCCTGCCTCTGTTCCAGTGCTTCCAGCTTCTGCAGACTCGCAGACCCTATCCAAACCAAGCCCAATGAATTTCGCAGCTTCAACAAGTTGGTCCTCGAACGGTGCGGCTTGCTTCTCCAACAGCGCAAGCTGTTCTTGCGCAGCGCGGGATTTGGACGTCTACAAAAACACAATCAGCAATCATACTCTCGAAATAAAATCTCAATTCAACAAACTTACCATAATTAAATCCAAAGCGCGAACAATAAAAACCAGACAATCACCAACCCCTCCGCAATCCTGCAGCAGGGTCAAAAAAAGTTCCCCGATCCACACGTTTCTGCCACAGCGCCATTCCCGAAACAGCACGAGATCTCACCGCGCGGTGCTCCAAGAAATCGATCGGTTCATCAGGAACGAACCGGGTTGGAGCTCGAAATCGTCGAAAAGCGACAACACATCTTCCAAACACCTAACATTACAGCTCGAGAAGAAAGATCGCGGTAGGTCAATTGCATGGGATGGCATTGGGGATTTGTGCTGAGAGGGGATTTAGGTTCATACAATCATGCCTGAGACGTCAATTCCTCCACCACCGGCGGCAGTCGCGCGCCCAAGCAAGCCTGTTTCCGAGACGCTGTTGAATGAGAAGGTTTGTCCTTTCCTTGAGTTAAATCCTATTGGGAGAGAGGGAATTGGATTAAGGGCGTGTGTTTAATTGGGTTGGATTGGAGCTGATTTGTGTTGTAGTGGGATCGCTGCCTCTCGTCTCTCCTCATCCGCTCCTCGCTCGGTCTGTCCTTCGGCGTCGTCTTTTCGGTACTTCTTTTCAAACGGAGAGCGTGGCCTGCGTTTGTCGGTTTGGGATTCGGTGCTGGGAGGGCTTATGAGGAGTGCAATGGTAGCTTTTTAAGGACGGGGAAGGAGGGTGTTAGGGTTCAGCGACCATGAGGGATATGATCAGATGGGTAGATGGATGGTATAAACTGGGTTGACGTTGGGAGATGATGGATGGTTTAGAAGGGAGGATGGACATGAAGGGTTCTGTGAGGGAGGTGTATGATTGTACAAAAGACTCTTTGCTGGAAAAGGGATAATACATCTGGTTCTATCGATGCCGACTGGCTTGTATGCGTGTGGTTGAGGCTGAGAGCTTTGAGTGACTTGTCTTCTGGCCGCTTAAGTTCTCAGTTTGGACGAACTGTTGTTTTCTATGTGCATAACTTCTTGGTCTGTTCTGCTTTTTCGCCTTTCAAGCAGCTTGCCATCTTCAACATTGCGAACTATTTATCCATGGTCCATTCGCTCTCGATCATGAGCATCATTCCAAGTGGATTGATTCTAGGGCCAATAATAGATATAGAAAAGAAGAAGTAGACGATGTGAGAGAGGGGTGATTAGAGCAACCATGATTGAACCCGGTTTGGCTAGCTGTGGTTTATGATATACCATGTATGGATTTCCTTGCAAATGACACAAGAAACATAACCAAGAGAGCTGGAACTGTAAGGAATCCGTCAAGAAAGTAGAAGGAATTCAATTGCAGGTAAAACTACTCCATTCTCACTAGGACTGTTTACTAAAGTACTTGAGCTGAAGCTCTCGGTTGTCTCTCAATTTAGCCTTCCCTTCTCTACAATCCCGTCCATCTCGTTTGGTGCCCTTACAATGAAAGGCATTGCCTTCCCAAATCAAGAATCCCGACTGCGTCTTCTCGTCTGAAGCGTACACTCACCAACACATTCCTCCCTATGGCCGTGCAGCGGTCCAACACAACCACTACTCTCACTCATCCCATCCGTATACTTCAATCTATCCTGCCCCGAACCCGACGGATACAACATCCCCTCATGATACCCATACACCTGTCTCGCATCAAATATACCATACCCACCTCTCGCCTGCCCATTTCCCTCTACACCCGCACCCAACAGACCCCTCCCCTCCTCGCCCTCTCTCCTCCCTCCAAAGACCCTCCCCCCAATCTCCGCCAACCCACCAAGACCCATCTTCCCCAACACCAGCCCAGCATTAATAGCCCTCCTCGGCGTCTCCTCAGCTCTCTCTCTGTCCCGTCTGAACTTCTTCCCTATATCCATATCGTCGACCTTCTCTCTTACGAACGTGATGCAGAACTCGAGCATGATCCAGACAAGCCACGAGACGAGCGCGACGAGGATGCCGAGCGCGAAGATCAGAATGAGGAGTTCGGACGGTGTGAGGTGGTGATGCTCTGGGCTGGAGGGGGAGGAGGTGTTGCTGAGGGCGTGCCGGTTGATGCGTGAGTGGAAGGTGGGCGTTTTGGGTTGTGGGCTTAGGGGGGTGTGGTGGTGGTGGGCGGACATGGTGTTGTTTGGAGATGGGGATGGGATTAAGTAGGTATGAAGAAGATAAGGGGTGCTATTCGGATGTCAGTTGTTGATAGGAGGAAGTGTGGTAGGTGTGGATATTTTAGGGAAGATGTGATAGTGAGTGATGCAGTTTGGTTGATGCGAGGGGAACTTCGGAGTCAGACCCAATCTTGTGAGACTGGACATGTAGAAGAAGATTCATGGAAAGAATGATGGATGACATTTGCAGTGTGGAAGAGACGTCGATGTTCTCAATTGACCGCAAACACAACCACTTACAGGGGAAGTCACGAACAACAGCTTTAGCGAGGTGGTTTCGCGCTGCAATGTTGACCTTTCCACCAAGAGCAGTTTCGGAACTTCCAAGTCTATCTGTAGACGTCAAATCAACCATGAGAAGGAGTCAGACTTTGCTCTTTAGAGTGACGACGGTATGAGGAGGGTTATCAGAAAATGAAATACCATTGGCCGAGAGGTTGATTTGTCCTCAGAAATTGTAGCGAACAATTAGACAGCAGGAAGATGAATATCAAAGCAGCTGAATGTCTACCAATGAGGGAATCAACGGTACAAAAGAACCTGCTACTTCTGTAATTTTGCCAGTACTTACCTGTGTCAATGTACATTCCTCCTATCCACCAACGCACCTCTCAATTTCTTCTCTGCAAGCGTGCAAGAGTGCATCACGAAGCGCTAACGATGTTGAACTTGGGATCTGCTGTTGACTTCTTAGAATACAGTACTAGTTCGTCTGGCTATGGGAAAGTTGTGGAGTGTAAAGTCCGATGTGTGATGTGTGATGTGGGATGATGATTTGATGAGTTGAAGATATGTATTTGGTTTGGCAGACTTCTCCTTCTCCTGGGGATGCATTAGAAAGTTAAAAATGACAAGCAGGAGCTGTAGTTATGCTGTTGATACCTTCATTGGCTTAGGTATAAGCCATGGCTGACCTTTTGGGCCCCCCAGAAATAGCACTGCCATATATCTCAAGCAGAGTAACAATGCTCCGAGGCGAGCTATCTGAGTCCCACCCAGCTCAGAACAGAGATTCGGAATCCAAACTATCAAATCCCTCGCGTCTCATCTCTCATCTGGCAGTCCTCGTAACAAACAAAGAAAATAACTTTCAAAATAAAGAGCAGTATACAACAGCAACTAAACGGACGAATTAACCCCTCATTGATTGTGTCACTAGACACCTCACCTTTCCTTTCCATCCCAATCCAATCATACTGCCATGCATTCATCCCAGAAAACCGAAGTGACACATGTGCGCACGGGAAGCCGCATACATATATACATACATATACATTTCATGTGCATGTCGTATCCCCACTTGAGTACAACCCTCTTCAGGATCGAGAGATTAAACTTGGTATTTTATATCCCAGTATGGGAAGAGGAGCCGTGCTTGTGATGTGGGTGGGTGCACGGCGGATATGAACTGGCACTGCCAGCGAGGTTCGTGTTTGTTGTGTTTCGATTTTGTTTTGTTTTGGTTAGTAATAGTTGAGCTGTTAGGAGAAGGGAGGAGGATAGGTAAGTTTGTACAATACTGTAGTGTCAGTTGTACGGATGGCACTGCATCGATCGATGTCTGTGATAGCTATGCGTTACATGTGAGAAGAGTTGGAAGGAGAAGGAAGGACCAGAATCTTCTCAGATGCTGTATGTACGAAAGTGAGTAGTGAGTAGTGAGATCTCTAAGCCCTGCAGTGGAATGAATGGAATGCATTGAGAACGAACTACATCGCATCGATCTGCTCTGATGGGAGATGATTTGATGTGGTCTGATCTGATCTGATCTAGCCTGCCGTCCATCCATCCCACCCCATACCATATGCATTCTAATGAAGCTAGGTAGGTAGCAGCTAGCATAACAAAACAGATCGGGAAAGATCAAAGAAAAAATCCTTCTAGAAGGAAATTAGAAGTTCTTCCCGAACGAGAGTGGAGCACGTTTTCTTCAAAGACGGGAAGGGGGGGAAAGGAAGGAAGCCAGCCCCAAACTAAACTAAACCAAGACAAGACAAGACCAAGCTAACCCTCCCCCTTTTTTGACTTTTGGCAACGACATCGAGGGAGGGAGGCTCCACTATTGAGCTCACATGGTTAGGCGAGTTTGGTTAGTTTAATTGGTGGAGGGGAGGGAAGGGAAGGGGTATATAAAGGATGATATAAGGAGGTGAAACATGGGAGGGAGGTGGTTTGAGGGATGGATGTATGGGTAGAATGGGTGATGATTGTGAGGTGGTGGCGAGTTTGGGAGTTGGAATAATGGAATGGAAATGGAATGAGGATGGACCTTCTGGAAGGGTTTAGTGCCGGTGTGGACGGACAGCTGGGATTATGAGGTCAGGTTGTCGGGTTGTTTTGAAGGAAGGGAAGGGAAAGACAGAAAGGGGGTGGTGGCGAGTGAGGTGAGTAAGTGAGTGAGTGGTGCGGGATGCTAGTGTAGACGCTTGACGAAGTGTAACTTTTGTGACTTTTAGGTTGATCCGGGAGTCAAGGACGGATGGGCAAAACATCAGTCAGGTTGAATAAAAGTAACTTATTGTAAACACTAGAAGAGTCTCTCTCTACAAAGGTTAAGTACCTACATAGTTTACTATCTATTCTTTTGTACTGACGGTACAAGTAGGACAAGGACTAAATAAACATTTCCTGGGAAGAAATAACGATAAATGCTGGTATCCACCCAATTGATTAACACTCCCTCCCCAATGTCCCCATGGGCTGCAGAAAGTCACGCTTGGTCATGATGTGATAATTGGCTGTGCTCCCTCCCCAGTAGCATCATATCATCATCCCTCCCTCCCTTGAATGGGACATGGGGTTCTGCAGATTATGTTTCACGAAGCTCATGCAAGCCGAGGAGGGGGCTTGAGCGAGGAAAGCGTGAGGTTGAAAGACAAAGCTGGACGGAAAAGTGTTTAGTAAGAAACCTTCTTGAACGGTGGCGTTGCAGAGTAGAAGGGAACAGAGAAACCAACAGATGCATGGACAGGTCATGCCGATCTGGTAGATGTCTTTTTTGTTGTTGGATGTGTTGCTTGCTGCATGGTTGTGTAAATTCAAATAATTGACAGAGTTACAAACTCGTTGTATGCAGGTAATAGGGTAGGTAAGTAGGCAATTTACGGAGCCTCCCTATTATTATTATGGCGCTATTGGACAGGGCATGGCAGAGCAAGGGCTTCTCTGCATTCTCGTCTGCAGCCAGTCCGGCCCAGTCCGTCTTGGGAATATGTGCCTGGATTTTTGACGATGGGTCGGGATTATTTGCTGGAGAATCGCGATGCAGCAGCCAGCGTTGAAGATTGGAGATTGGATATTGGAGACGAGTGGGAGAGAAGTGAGATATGAGATCTCAGATCAACCAAAGTCCGATGCGAGATGAGATTAAGAACCCGAATTGTTCTTATTTATTTTTATCTGGATCCTAACCAGAAACCTTCTGTCTGGACTACTTCACGGATGTCCCTAGCTATTGCCACTGATATGATGTCTATCTGTCTCGACTCTTGAGTCTTGAGTCTTGACAGACAGGTAGACAAAGCCTTTTTGATCTGATGCTGGCTGGCTACTGGTTATTCTCAATCCTGTCCCATCCTGACTGAAACGCTCCCTCCTTTTTTACCAGACAGTTGACCACTCACGGGCATTTAAGATTTAACAATGAACCAGGTATCGGAGATCTGATACGCCTTTCAGGATCGCACCCTGGAAGCGAGCGAACGGTACTTGGCTGTCTTGCAGTGCTGGTTGGCTGGAGAGGTGAGGCACAAGACCTGCTGGATAGGTAGCCTGGATGAGTTGCAGACAGATGAGACTGCAGACCACGGTTGTCTTTGTATGTGCGGAAGAGTGAAGCCCGTCGGGGGGCAGAAGGGAAGGGAAGGGAGGAGGGCCAGGTCAGGGTCAGCTCCAGCTCAGCCATCCGGCCCAGCCAGACTGACGCCCAAATCTCATTTCTTTGATGTGCCGTTGTTTTGTAGCCAGATCCTGTCAGCCATCATCTTTGGTCCTCTGTAGGTAGCTGCAGCTGCAACTAACTGCACATCAATTGATATCAACTGCATACTCTCTCCTATTTTATATGTTGTGTTTTGATATTAACTCGTTCGTTCATTCAACCCACCTCCCAGACGGTGCTCCATCCACTCCACCCAATCCAGCCAGGCCAGGAACCATCGACATCGGAGAGCCGAGCACCTGCCTGCCTGCCCTGCTTGTCTTCTCTGCACCACCACCTGCGCCAATACAACAGCCCCCACAGCTGACGCTAAATACTCTCCTCCCTCCTGCGCTAGCCTTCTTCGAACTCCTGCCCTTCCCTTCCCTGTCCTATCCTGGCCTGCACCCACCCAACCTCCAGCAGGCTAGCTAGTCGAACTTCTCCCCTTCCACGGCTCGAACATCGTCGACTTGTTCCAACCTACCGACCTACCGCTCCATCCCTTCCCATCCATCCCATCAACACCATCCCTCACCCCCGTGAGATACTCAAAGTCGCCCTCAATCGCAGCGTCGCGCCGTGTCTCTGGGTCCGCCATCACCAGACTTCACTCCATTGTCGAACAGGTACGCTCCTTCGCCTCCTCCCTTCCCCATCTGCCGGCCGAGAGCACAAACTCTCGCCAAAGCTGAGATCGCTCCGACGAAACAGCGAACCTTGCCCGCTGAACCTTACCATCAGCTCCGTCAAGCAATCCGCAGTGCGCAGTCGCATCGCTATTCAGACAGCTACTGTGTAATCACCATCTATCGCAGAAACCTGGGCAGGCATTGCTTGTTTCTGTTGTTACCGGCCTTCAATCTCCAATTTCAGCTACCGGTCGAAAGTGAGACGCTCGCTAACAATCCCTGGGTTTAGACCGCGTCTTCTTTGAGGAACCTTCTAATATCGTCAACCAACTTGAGATTGATCCAAACCACCTCTTCTCACGCCGAGTTTTTCCAAAATCACACATAAGTCAAGATGGGTTGCGGTATGAGTACGGAGGAGAAGGAGGGCAAGGCCCGGAATGAGGAGATCGAGAACCAACTGAAACGGGATAAAATGATGCAGCGCAACGAGATCAAGATGCTTCTTCTGGGTCAGCATACTTTGGGCCGATCGGCGATGGAGCAACGCTAATAATTGCACAGGAGCGGGAGAATCGGGAAAGTCTACGATTTTGAAGCAGATGAAATTGATCCACGAGGGTGGATATTCGCGCGACGAGCGCGAGTCCTTCAAGGAGATCATCTTCAGTAATACCGTGCAATCGATGCGCGTCATCCTGGAGGCCATGGAGCAGCTTGAGCTCCCTCTTGACGACCAAAGGACCGAGTACCATGTGCAGACTATTTTCATGCAACCAGCCCAGATCGAAGGGGACAATCTTCCCCCCGAGGTTGGCAATGCCATTTCCGCTCTATGGAGAGACATCGGTGTCCAGGAGTGCTTCAAACGATCCCGCGAGTACCAATTGAACGATTCCGCAGAATAGTAAGTCATCTTTATCTCCAGCCTCAATCGCTATGCTCCCATGCCCCAGATCGCTGGAAATGGCCGAGGCAAATAGCTTGCAAGATACTAACCACCTTCTGCAGCTACTTCAACAACATCGACCGCATCTCTCTCCCCGACTATATGCCAGATGACCAGGACGTTCTCCGATCGCGTGTTAAGACTACTGGTATCACCGAGACCACTTTCATCATTGGCGACCTTACATACCGAATGTTCGATGTTGGAGGACAACGATCAGAACGTAAGAAGTGGATCCACTGCTTCGAGAACGTCACCACCATTCTCTTCCTTGTCGCCATTTCCGAGTACGATCAATTGCTCTTCGAAGACGAGACCGTCAACCGCATGCAAGAGGCTCTTACCCTCTTCGATTCCATCTGCAATTCCCGATGGTTCATCAAGACTTCGATCATTCTCTTCCTCAACAAGATTGATCGTTTCAAGGAGAAGCTCCCAATCAGCCCAATGAAGAACTACTTCCCCGACTACGAAGGTGGAGATGATTACTCGATGGCCTGTGATTATATCTTGAACAGATTCGTCAGCCTGAATCAACACGAGACGAAGCAAATCTATACCCATTTCACCTGTGCTACTGACACAACTCAAATCCGCTTCGTTATGGCTGCTGTCAATGGTGAGTACATCTATCTCTACCTCTATATTTCTGCTAATACTTTATAGATATCATTATCCAGGAGAACCTTCGTCTTTGCGGCCTCATCTAGAAAATATCAGCCTCTGGGGACTTTCTCGGGTACACGGCGTTGATATCACAAAAAAGGCGGTCTCCTACTATACCAACTGGATCAGGCGAACAACCTTACCTACACCTCATATCATTTTGGTCGCCTTCCTTCGGACTGGATACCAGGATGTTGAGTAGGGCAGATCGTCCGATGACCAGCTATGCTTGCGCTCTTCATTTTCTTCGTGTGTCTATTTGCTTTTGCCTCTACTACAACACTGGTTTTCGTTTGAAATCGCGAGGGACATGGAGTTTTTTCCCTTTCCGATTATTCAAAGTACACCACCTGCCTGTTCCCTTTTTTTTTTTTTGACTCTATGATTCCCTTTACTCTTTTTTTAATGGCGACCAAGGAGGCACCCATACCTGCTTCTTGAGCGCTCACTTGGTGACGGCTCTTCTCTTTTGAAATGGGGTAGGGCGGGGGACGATGTTGAATGCGTTTCATGGGATGGAAGAATATGCATGTGTAGGATGAAGGGTAGCTTTTGCTGGAGTTGAGCGATGAAGGATCATGAGACGAGAGATAGCAGATTCGATTGCTGAATGGGCGTTGGACTGCTGCCAGACATTCTGCTGGGCTCGTTGATATGGGACTAGTCTACGGTATAGACTCATGGAGAGGTAGCAAAATAAAGTGACTATGATGTTAAAAAAAACGGATATCCGTGATTCTGCTTGATGGGATTTTCGTGATCTGACAATTAATTTGTGGGAATAATGGTAGCGACGAGTAAATCGCGCGTGAAGTAGCTTGTAGAGCTGTGTATGGAGAGATATTGATTGGTTGATACCAGGCAGGCAGCCACGAAGAGAACGCAATGGGACTGGGGTCACACCCGAGCCTCATCAACCGCAACCTCACTCCATCCGTGCCAACGATTTGTTAACATGGCAAATCCTCAATTCACGTCCCGAGCACTGAACACGTCCTACAGTCTGCTGTAGAAAGAAAAAAGGATAATTCATACTGTATTGGGGTACTTTCTTACTTGCTTATCCTGCATGCATATATATCATAGCCGCTTGACCCCTCGAAGGACAGAGGGGGGATACCGTACCCTCATCGGCAGCGATATCGATACCTCATTCTTTAAAACCAAGCAACTGTCTTCTCGACGTTTCACCAACCAACCAATCAACCAAGGCAAAAGCATATCATATCAAAGCCAAAAAGATGAAGCTCCTCCCGTCTCTGTCCCTAACCGCCCTCACGCTGGTGCATCTCGCGCCTCTAAGCAGTGCGCTGCTCACGCTGGAGACTATGCGGAATCTTACGGAGGGCACGAATGGGTATCGTAAGAGGATTTTGGATTTGGATCTGGATGGTGGTGTGGGTGGGGTGGATTTGGGG
>JAFJYG010000722.1:0-28045 GCA_017366145.1 Cadophora sp. M221
ACCGTGGACTACTTCAAAAGGAGTGAGTCCTCCCAAAGAATCGTGTGGGAGAGAGAGCTGAGCGTAATCCATGGTAGGGAGGTACTCTGACCAATCGTCTTGATAGTATGCAACAAAGGGTCTGAGTCGTCTCTGCAGGTATTGGTTGTAAACTTTGGTTTGGTTGTCTGTTTGAGGATGATTGGCAGTAGAGAGTTGTCTCTTGGTTCCGAGGACTTTGCAAAGAGCGTTCCAAAACCTGGAGACAAATTGAGGTCCTTTGTCAGAAGTAATGGTAAGAGGGGCGCCAAAGTAACGATATATATGGTACATATATATGGTAATTAGCTTTTGAGCATTGGTGGTTTTCTGACAAGGAATGCTAACTACTTGCTTACTGAAGCGGTCAATAAAGACAAGGACGTTGTTAAATCCATGCTTGTCCTTGTTGAACGTGCAGTAGTCTACTGTAATATGCTCCCATGGGCGAGACGGAACGGGGAGAGGATGGAGAAATCCGGGCTTCTTATCCCGAGGCACTTGAATTCGTCGGCATGTATGACAGTTGCGGCAGTATTGCTGAACTGTTGATGTTATCCCGTGCCACCAGTACTGAGAAGAGAGCAATTGAATCGTCTTCTTAGCACTAGGATGTGCGGTTGTTGCTCGATCATGGACCTCTTTAATTATAAGAGTGCGAAGGTGATCAACGTTTGGAATTAAAAGGCGGTCATCGTACAACAATAAATCGGCTTCCATACGGAGTTTCCCTGGCTTATTGGACAGAGCTTGCTTGCGCAAAGCTTGTAAGGATTAAGCCGTACGGTTTGCTTCCAATATATGCTGTACAACGGAGAAGGCAGGGAGCAGGGCATCAGCGTCTAAGCTAGCCACCAAAGCGTCAGAGTCATCTGGCTCTCGGATTTCTTGCAATAGCAGGTCAGGGTCGACCTGTCCTTGGCTAAGAAGTTGCTGCAAGCGCTGTGTCTTCTTTGCTGAGTTCTGCAGGTCTAATTCATCTGGCTTGCGCGAGAGGGCATCAGCCAAAGGGTTATGAACGCCTGGTCTATATGTGATCATGAAATTGTAGTCTGCTAAGAGTTCAGCCCATCGGGCTTGCCTTGCATTTAGCTGCTTGGAAGTCATAAAGTATTCCAAAGCCTTGTGGTTCGTAACAACACGAATTTGGTGAGGGGCCCCCGCGAGCTCTGCTCTCCAATGCCCAAAGGATTTGATAATTGCTAGCATCTTTTTGTCGTGAATAGCGTAGTTAAGCTCGGCGGGAAGCATAGTTTTTAAAAAGAAAGCAACAGGGAACTAGTCCTTTGCATGCTGTTATGAAAGGACTCCTGCAACAACATCATTACTAGTATCCGTTTCTAGGAGGCAAGGCAAGTTTTGTTGGTAGTGCCGTAAGAGAGGTGCAGACGTGAGAGTATGTTTTAGAAGATCAAAGGCATCTGCGGACTCTGCGGTAAAGCGGAAGGGAACGTTGTTCTTAGTGAGCTAAATAAGAGGTTTCGCTATGATACCGTAGTCGCGGATAAACCTTCGATAGAAATTGCAAAATCCTAGGAACAACTGCACGCCTTTAACTGAGCTGAGGTAGTTCTATTGGCTAACTATAGTGATTTTCTTTGGGTCGACCTTTAATTCAAAGGTCGAGATGATAAATCCTAAGTACTTAGTGCTTGTGACTTTAAACTTACACTTCTTTAGGTCAGCTTGCAACTCAGCGTTGTTAAGGCGTTGAAGCACCTTTTTGACATGAAGTTGGTGTTGCAAGGGGTCTTTAGAGTATATGAGAATATTATCTAAGTACGCTGTACAAAAGTCATTAAGGTAATTAAAGAGAATATCATTCATATAGCGCTGGTAGGTTGCGGGGCCATTGGTTAATCCAAATGGAAGAACTTTGCACTTATATGCGTTATATCTTGTACGAAAAGTTGTGTACTTTTTTAATACTGGGTCTATTCGGATTTAGTGGAAAGCTTAACGAATGTTTAGTTTGGTAAAAATGCAAGCATTAGCTATGCAAGCTAGCGTCTTATTAATTAAAGGTAAGAGGTATTGGTCTTTACGAGTGAGAGTATTTAATACTTGGAAATTAATACACAGCCGTAATGAGCCGTTAGGCTTCTTGACGAAGAGAATGGGAGCAGCATATGGTGCTTGCGAAGGCTTAATGAATCCTTTGTCGAGGTTATTGGTAATGTATTGCTTGATAATTTTAAGTTTTATCGCGGACATTTTGTATAGCGGCGAATACTTAAGTGCTTTCTCGCCCTCTCCTTTTAGCTTAATCTTATGATTGTATAAGCAGTAAGGGGAAAGAATATCACTTTTTGCCTTGGAGAATACGTGGCTGTAATCAGCGTATTCTGGGGGAATCATCGGTTTAGTGTTTAGCTCTTGAATGGAAAGTGCAAATTGCGCGGCTGACTGACGATGGTGGGTGAGTTTGACAGTTAAAGCTGTAATGGCAGCGGCTTTCTCTTGCTCTTGGCTTCTTTGATCGATTAGAGCATCGATCTCTTGAAGTGTTGCTACGAATATCTCATCTCTGAACTTCCGTTTACTTAACATATGAAATGCCGCGGCGCTAATTGAAAAAATATCAACAGCAGGACGTTGAGAAGCTCTCCTATGAAAAGCCTTTTGTGTTGCTAAAGAGCATACTTTAGAAGAGAGGGGACTGTTTGTAGTCAACTCGTGTGCAAGAGAAAGTTGCGTTTGTATGCTCCGAAGTAAATTGGCATAGTCCTTGGCATGCGTTCTGCTTATGAAGAAAGCAAATTGGGGCAAGTTCGTGGTAGGCAAAGGGTTGACAACGGAGGTAGGTTTAACAATAATGCTAGCATTAATAATTGATTAGGGGCAATGCTTGCTAGCCAAGACGCATGGTTTTAAGGTTATTAAGAGAAAAAATGAGAAGTTATTATGTATTTCGAAACATTATTTTAAGCTTGCAATGTCGTAGTGAGGTTAAGCAATGTCACTCTTCGTGATACACGCCAATGTATTCTTTGTGGTTATTGCTTAAAACGAGGAATAAAGATCTAAGGTATTTATACTTGGTGTAAAGTCCAAGAGTAAGGAGTTGGTTGTTGAGGTCAACTTTAGAAGTTGGGGATTATGGCGGCTCTAAAATTCACGCAATTTAGCGTTTCTACGCTTGGCATTGCACTGGTGATGTTAGTAAATCTTGTGTAGGCGTAAGTCTTGGATTTTAATTAACTTGCTATAGCTAATTGTTGGGGAATAGTCCGGAGGCTAAATGAGTCGTCGTTTAGCGGTATCTAAGAGCACTTTGTGATGCTTTAGCTATAACCTCCCAATAATTACTTTATAATTTCCCAAGTGAGTAATTAAGAAAGGAGTAAATAATTGCAAACGCTTATTAATTATTAAATTTAATGTGGTGTAGTGGCTAATGGTTTAGTTAGCTCTACTATTAAATCTTTTAACAAGAACAGGTGAGGGTAATAAGTAAATTGAAGGTTTTAAGAAGAAAGAAAGAGATTTCAAAAGAAAGTAGTTAATGAAATAATAACTATTAGCTTCAAAATCAAGAAGTGCAGGCAATTTGTACATAAGGCCATTCTTGGAGAGAGTAATGCGGGTGGTGAGTACTAGTTCGCCAAGAAGCTTTGTAAGGTTAAGATGTCGCATATCTCGTACTATGCCTAGGAAGGAGCCTTTGCCTAGGCTAGGTCTTTTGCTCGTGGAGTAGGGTTCTTCATTGGCAAGTTGTCGTTATCATTTGCAGCTTAGCTATCAGATATAAAGCCTTTGTCGTCGTTTATCTTCATTTTGCTCAAGCGAGGGGTATAGCCACGATTCTGAGGTTGCTGAGAAAAATGCCAAGAGGCATTTGTTGGTGTTTGAGCACGAGTTGTATTGGCTCGTGTAAAAGAGTATTAGGTTGATATTGTACCAGCTGAACGCTGTTGAGATACAAAAACAACTGCTGGCTCTTTGATTAGGGTTGGTATGCGATTTGTCCCGCTATTAATTTGTTGCTAACGACGAGAGTTGGTATTTATACTTGTTGTAAAGGAGTCGGAATGACTAGCGTAGATAGTGCTCTCCACGTGCTATTCTTGGTCTTTAGCTTGAATTGCTTCCATATACTCTTCCAAAGTCCTAGCTTTCTTGTACTTATGAAATAATTGCTTGCGTAGGCGGGATGGGAGCTTATCTTGTAAGTTTATTTTGAGGATAAACTTATTAGTTACGCTACCCCGGCTAGCAAAAGTCCTAAATTAATAATAGAATTCCCAAAAGGTTTTTTTTGCGGCTTTTATTTTTAATGCAAAGTATTGGTTGCGTGCTGTTTATTACTCGTGGGGGTTAGTCAAAAAAGTGACTACTTGTGTAATCAAATTAAGCGCATCTTGGAGGTTGCTATTATTATTGAGCATAGGAAATAGAAAGAATAGCTCTAAGAACGTGCGAGCTATTCCCTTTGTTTGTGCTAGTACCCAGTCCTTCTTATGATTATCATTAAGGAAGTATTAATTGTACCAACGCATAGCGTTTTGGATTTAGACTTCTCATAACTATGAGTTGTAATTAATGCTATTAAAAAGTTTGTTGTAAAAGTTAGGGATCTTCTCAATTTGCAAGGTAGTTGACATTTGGGACAAGCCAAAGAAAGAGGGGAAGCGGCGATGAGGGGGGGGGTTGCGGTATAATGGGCGATTCGAGTCTCCCTTATCGTTATCATTATTATCAAGCGAGCCGCCGGGGGCAAATGCACTTATATCATAAGTTGTTCTTCCTTTGCCATTTCGTTTATAAGCCCTAGGAGTGTCCTTCGTTGAGGGACGGGGGTTGTCTTCTTCAAAGGTCACAAATCTAGTTAAGGGTTTTGAAGTGGTTAAGGAAGTAGACAGCTGGTTGATTTGGTCCTGCATAAGTCGCATTTGTGCCGACTACTGTGCAAGCATATCCAACGCTGCACGTAGCTCTCCTTCAGCTACTAATTCCGTCTCCTCTTGGCTATTCGCAATAAAACTGCGTGTAGGTGTGTTCTGGACCCTGCTAAAGCTAGGTCCAAAGACGAGAGGGTCTTGACTTGGCGTTGAAGGCCGTGGAACTGAGGATAAGGAGGACGACATATTGGCGTCTTCAGTTGGTACGACTGAAGAGACTACCTTTGGCTTGTATAGTCGTGCTAGAGGGAGAGAACCGGAAAAGAGGGGTTTGTTGAATTGGCGTATTAATACCAAAGAGGGGGGTTTTAAAGGGGGTTTTGATGCCATTCATCAAGCTATTGCTGAGCTTAGTATAGGCCTTTTTTGTATTTAAGCTTCTGGGCCGTGGCTACTCACAGGAGAATCAAGATCGGGGGATATTTACTGTCTTCCCAAATGGTGTAGAAAAAGTTATTGATAATGTAACGCTTGCCCTAGAAAGACGACAGTCATGTGTGGCTGAAGCCTTACATATTAACACAAGGGGAATATATGACGATACCAAGCATTAACTTAGAATTAATAACTATGGAGTTAAGAAGGTAAAGGAAAGAAGGTAACTAAATACAAAGAGGCAGCGGCTTTAGCTGACCTTACCTCGGCTAATCCCGCCTCATGGCGTCGATCCCGGTGCATCGCAGATTAGCTGTGGAGCCATATAAATTGAATGCGGCTGGGCGGTGGACATGAGGGTGCCAAAGCCAGCAGCGCGTCACACTTATTATTAGTTTAGTTTTTTAGTGGTAGTGAAGTAAATAAGATTTTTGTGGTTTATTAGGATTTATATCTTGTAGGCAGCGTTTTTAAGATAAAATCTTTTACTTACGTATTATGTTTATAATTGCTAGTAATTTCTTATTGTATATATTGTAATTAAGTTTTGCTAGTAATAATTTTCGCGAGTAGTATGCAATTAATTGCTATCTTCCGTTCTCGCCGGGCTAATTAAGTATAGCTTTAATAGCATAATTTAAAGAATTCGTTTTTACTTGTATTTCTTTGTTGGGCGTAAAGGTAGTAAGCACTAGCTTCTTAGTGAAGGCGTTCTTCAGAGCCTTAAAAGCTTAATTGGTCTCTTTCGTTTAGTAAAACTTCTTATCTTTGTGAATTAACTTTGTAAGTAGCTTAGCAATCTTTAAGTAATCTTTAATAAATCGCTTATAAAAATTAGCAAATTTAAGAAATAATTGTACTTTCTTAATATTTATGAGTTTAGTTTATTTAATAATTACTTTAATTTTTTTGAGATTTATAACTAATTTGGTGGTAGTGACTACATAGCTAAGGAACACAACTTTGTTCATATGAAAATAGCATTTCTTTGGTTTAAGAAGCATATATGTTGCCTTTAGTTTCTTGAGGATAGTAGTTACGTTCTTCACATGCTGTTTCTTTATCTTGGAGTAGACCAAAATGTCGTTTAAGTAGTAAATGCAAGTTACATTCAAGTATTGCCTTAAAATATTATTAATTAAACGTTAAAATGTAGCAAGTGCATTAGTTAATTTAAAGGGCATAATCGTATACTTGTAATAATTAAAACGTGTGCAAAATACTGTTTTTTATTCTTCCTCTTTAGCCATTCTTACAAGGTTGTATGCTCCTTGCAAGTTTAGCTAAGTAAAGATATTGGCTTCGCTAAGTTTATCTCTTAGTTCTTTAGCTAATAATAATGCGTATTGATCCTTCTTAGTAGCGTTGTTTAGCTGCTTGTAGTTAATGCATATTCTTTATTTGCTGTTTTTTTTCTTCGCGAAAAGAACGTTAAATCCTCACGGGGATTTAAACTCTTAAATAAAGCTCTTGATTATATTCTTATTAATGTATTGCTTAATTGTTATTAAGTTTATTACTAAATATTTTCGTAATAATTAAAAGATTGGCTTAGTATTATTAATTAACTTAATCTTATAATCGTAGTCTTAATGCTTTGGCAAGGTTTTCTCGCCTTTTTCCTCGTGGAATAGTGTCGCAAACTGTGCGTATGCTACTAGTACGTTTTGTTTTAAACCCTATTTTTGGTGTTTCATTTTGTCCTTAGAGGTAGCGCTAACCTCTCGAAGGCGTTTTGCTTTGGCTTTACTTTGAAAGCAAGTTGTATAATTGTTAAATTGCACTTGTAGTGTATTTTAATTAATATTAAAGTTATGTTTTTTTATTTATAGTAATCTTAAGATAATATTATGCTTTTTAATTCTTATAACGTTGAACTAAATATATGTGACGCTTGCCCTAGAAAGACGACAGTCACGTGTGGCTGAAGCCTTACATATCAACACAAGGGAAATATATAACGATACCAAGTATTAACTTAGAATTAATAACTATGAAGTTAAGAAAGTAAAGGAAAGAAGGTAACTAAATACAAAGAGGCAGCGACTTTAGCTGACCTTACCTCGGCTAAGCCCGCCTCATGGCGTCGATCCCGGTGCATCGCAGATTAGCTGTGGAGCCATATAAATTGGATGCGGCTGGGCGGTGGACATGAGGGTGCCAAAGCCAGCAGCGCGTCACACTACCCCCCCCCTCTTGAAAAAGCTCGCCCTCGAGCGTTGGTTCATTTCCTTGTTATCGTTGAGGTTCTCGTAGTCGTTTACGCCATCTTCCCATGCCTTAATCCATTGAGGTAGCTTTGCAGGGGGTTCTGCTTGCTCTTGGTGGTTGAAATGGAAGTCTTTAACTTTATGCGAAGCATATTTTAGATTAAAGGCATTATATCATTTTAAATTAATGTTATAATTGGATTAAGTAACATAGTAAGAAAGCGTTTTGCCTTGCTTGTGGTAAGCAAGTACTTCTTTTAGGTTCTATTTGTTGTTGCTTGTAATATTAATTGGCGAAGGAGCGTCTTGCACTTGGCTTAGCAAAGGGTCGTTTGGGTCCTTTTGCAGCTTGCTAGTTGGAAAGACGTTATAAATCTTTATGCTAGCTGGCAATTTTAGGCGATATAAGCTACTAATCTTCTTAAGTACTTTAAAAAGTTTATTAGTTGGCATGTTTAATTTCTTAAATGGACGGAGTGTTTTGAAGTAGCGTATATTTAGCTAGACTAAGTCGTTTATGTTAAAGTTAATATCGCGGTAAGAAGCGTTGTAGAATTGGGTTATCTTTACTTGGGCCTTAGTAAGTCTTAATTGAGTTATATCTTATGCTTTTTTGTGGCGTTGGGCGTAGTTTATGGCTTATTGTGTATTTAACTTATTAGTAGGTATTACTAAGTCTGGCAAGTTGATTTTCTAATCTCAATTTGTGCGTAGAGCGTAACCGTGGACTACTTCAAAAGGAGTAAGTTTTTCTAAAGAATTGTGTGGGAGAGAGAATTAAGCGTAATTCATGGTAGGGAGGTACTCTAACTAATCGTCTTAATAGTATGCAATAAAGGGTTTGAGTTGTCTTTGCAGGTATTGGTTGTAAACTTTGGTTTGGTTGTTTATTTAAGGATGATTGGTAGTAGAGAATTATTTCTTGGTTTTAAGGACTTTGCAAAGAGTGTCCCAAAACTTGAAAACAAATTGAAGTCCTTTATTAAAAGTAATGGTAAGAGGGGCGCCAAAGTAATAATATATATGGTACATATATATGGTAATTAGCTTTTGAGCATTAGTGGTTTTTTGATAGGGGATACTAATTGCTTGTTTGCTGAAGTAGTTAATAAAGACAAGGACGTTGTTAAATCCATGCTTGTTTTTGTTGAATGTGCAGTAGTTTATTGTAATATGCTTTCATGAGCGAGACGGAACGGGGAGAGGATGGAAAAATCTAGGCTTTTTATCCCAAGGCACTTAAATTCATTGGTATGTATGATAGTTGTAGTAGTATTGCTAAATTATTAATATTATCCCGTGCTACTAATACTAAGAAAAAAGCAATTAAATCGTCTTTTTAGCATTAGGATGTGTGGTTATTGCTTAATCATGAACCTCTTTAATTATGAGGGTGCGAAGGTGATTAACGTTTGGAATTAAAAGGCGGTTATTATATAATAATAAATTGGCTTTCATACGAAGTTTCCCTGGCTTATTGAATAGAGCTTGCTTGCGCAGAGCTTGTAGGGATTAAGCCGTACGGTTTGCTTCCAATATATACTGTACAACGGAAAAGGCAGGGAGCAGGGCATTAGCGTTTAAGTTAGCTACCAAAGCATTAGAATCATCTGGTTCTTAGATTTCTTGCAATAGCAGGTCAGGGTCGACTTGTCCTTGGCTAAGAAGTTGCTGCAAGCGCTGTGTCTTCTTTGCTAAGTTCTGCAGGTCTAATTCATTTAGCTTGCGCAAGAGGGCATTAGCCAAAGGGTTATGAACGCCTGGTTTATATGTGATTATGAAATTGTAGTTTGCTAAGAGTTTAGCTCATTGGGCTTGCCTTGCATTTAGTTGCTTGGAAGTCATAAAGTATTCTAAAGCCTTATGGTTTGTAACAATACAAATTTGGTAAGGGGCTTTTGCAAGCTTTGCTTTCTAATGCTCAAAGGATTTAATAATTGTTAGCATTTTTTTGTTGTAAATAGCGTAGTTGAGCTTGGCGAAAAGTATAGTTTTTGAAAAAAAAGCAATAAAAAACTAGTCCTTTGCATACTATTATGAAAGAACTCTTGTAATAATACCATTACTAGTATCCGTCTTTAGGAAGCAAGGCAAGTCTTGTTGGTAGTGCCGTAAGAGAAGTGCAAACGTAAGAGTATGTTTTAAAAGATTAAAGGCATTTGCGCACTTTGCGGTAAAGTAGAAGGGAACATTGTTCTTGGTGAGTTGAATAAGAGGTTTCGCTATAATATTATAGTCGCAAATAAACCTTTGATAGAAATTGCAGAATCCTAGGAACGACTGCACGCTTTTAACTAAGCTGGGGTAGTTTTATTGGCTAACTATAGCGATTTTCTTTGGGTCAACTTTTAGTTTAAAGGTTAAGATAATGAATCCTAAGTACTTAGTGCTTATAACTTTAAACTTACACTTCTTTAAGTTAGTTTGCAACTTAGCGTTGTTAAGGCGTTGAAGCACCTTTTTAATATGAAGTTGGTATTGCAAGGGGTTTTTAAAGTATATAAGAATATTATTTAAGTACATTATATAAAAGTTATTAAGGTAATTAAAAAGAATATTATTTATGTAACGCTGGTAGGTTGCGAGGCCATTGGTTAACCCAAATGAAAAAACTTTGCACTTGTATGCGTTATATTTTATACAAAAGATTATGTATTTTTTTAATATTAGGTTCATTTGAATTTAGTGGAAAGCTTAACGAATATTTAGTTTGGTAAAAATGCGAGTATTAGCTATGCAAGCTAGCGTCTTATTAATTAAAGGTAAAGGGTATTAATCTTTGCGAGTGAAAGTATTTAATACTTGGAAATCAATACACAGCCGTAATAAGCCGTTAGGCTTCTTAACGAAGAGAATAGGAGCAGCATATGATGCTTGCAAAGGCTTAATGAATTCTTTGTTAAGGTTATTAGTGATATATTGCTTAATAACCTTAAGTTTTACTACGAACATTTTGTATAGTGGTGAATACTTAAGTGCTTTCTCGCCCTCTTTTTTTAGCTTAATTTTATAATTGTATAAGTAGTGAGGGGGAAGAATATCACTTTTTGCCTTAGAGAATACGTGGTTGTAATTAGTGTATTTTAGGGGAATCATCGGTTTAGCGTTTAGTTCTTAAATGAAAAGTGCAAATTGCGCGGCTAACTAACAATAGTAGGTAAGTTTGATAGTTAAAGCTATAATAGCAGCGGCTTTCTTTTGCTCTTGGCTTTTTTGATCAATTAAAGTATTGATTTTTTAAAGTGTTGCTACAAATATTTCATCTTTAGACTTTTGTTTACTTAACATATAAAATACCGCGGCGCTAATTAAAAAAATATTAATAGCAAAACATTAAAAAGCTTTCTTATGAAAAGCCTTTCGTGTTGCTAAAGAGCATACTTTAGAAGAGAGGGGATTATTTGTAGTTAACTTGTGTGCAAGAGAAAGTTGCGTTTGCATGCTTCGAAGTGAATTGGCATGGTCCTTGGCATGCGTTTTGCGCATGAAGGAAGCAAATTGGGGCAAGTTCGTGGTAAGCAAAGGGTTGACAACGGAGGTAGGTTTAATAGCAATGTTAGCATTAATAGTTGATTGAGGGTAATGCTTACTAGCCAAAACGCATGATTTTGAGGTTATTAAGAAGAAAAATAAGAAGTTGTTATATATTTCAAAACATTGTTTTAAGCTTGTAATATCGTAGTAAGGTTAAGTAATGTTACTTTTCGTAATATACGCTAATGTATTCTTCGTGGTTATTACTTAAAACGGGGAATAAAAATTTAAGGTATTTATACTTGGTGTAAAGTTTAAGAGTAAGAGGTTAGCTGTTAAGGTTAACTTCAAAAGTTGGGGATTATGGCGGCTTTAAAATTCACGCAATTTAGCGTTTTTACGCTTAGCATTGCGCTGGTAACGTTAGTAAATTTTGTGTAGGCGTAGGTCTCGGATTTTAATTAACTTGCTATAGCTAGTTGTTGGGGGGTAGTTCGAAGGCTAGATGAGTCGTTGTTTAGCGGTATTTAAGAGCAATTTGTGATGCTTTAGCTATGATTTCCTAATAATCACTTTGTGGTTTCTCAAGTAAGTAATTAAAAAAGAAGTAAATGATTGCAAACGCTTATTAATTGTTAAATTTAATGTGGTGTAGTGGTTAATAGTTTGGTTAGCTTTACTATTAAATCCTTTGATAAGGACAGGTGAGGGCAATGGGTAAATTAAAGGTTTTAAAAAGAAAGAAAGAGATTTCAAAAAAAAGTGATTAATAAAATAATAATTATTAGCTTTAAAATTAAGAAGTGCAGGCAACTTGTACATAAGGCCATTCTTAGAGAAAGCAATGCGGGTAGTAAGTGCTGGTTCGCCAAGAAGCTTTGTAAGGTTAAGATGTTGCATATCTCGTACTATGCCTAGGAAGGAGCCTTTGCCTAGGCTAAGTCTTTTGCTCGTGGAGTAGGGTTCTCCATTGGCAAGTTATTGTTGTTATTTGCAGCTTGGTTGTTAAATATAGAGCCTTTATTGTTGTTTATTTCCATTTCGCTTAAGCAAGGGGTATAGCCACGATTTTGAGGTTGCTAAGAAAAATGCCGAGGGGCATTTGTTAGTGTTTAAGCACAAGTTGTATTAGCTTGTGCAAAAGAGTATTGGGTTGGTACTATACCAGTTGAACGCTGTTAAAACATAGAAACAACTGCTGACTCTTTAATTAGAGTTAGTATGCAATTTGTCCCGCTATTGATTTGTTGCTAACGACGAGAGTTGGTATTTATACTTGTTGTAGAGGAGTCGGAACAACTAGCGTAGATAGTGCTCTTTATGTGCTGTCCTTGGTCTTCAGCTTGAATTGCTTCCACATACTCTTCCAAAGTCCTAACTTTCTTGTACTCATGGAACAATTGCTTGCGTAGGCGGGATGGGAGCTTATCTTGTAAGTTCATTTTAAGGATAAACTTATTAGTTACACTACCTTGGTTAGTAAGAGTTTTAAACTAATAGTAGAATTCCCAAAAGGTTTTTTTTGCGGCTTTTATTTTTAATGCAAAGTATTAGTTGCGTGCTATTTATTGCTCGTGAGGGTTAGTTAGAAAAGTAACTACTTATGTAACTAAATTAAGTGCATTTTAAAGGTTATTATCATTATTAAGTATAAGGGATAGAAAAAATGGCTTTAAGAATATGCAAGCTAATCCCTTTATTTGTGCTAATACCTAGTTCTTCTTATAATTGTCGTTAAGAAAGTATTAATTGTACTAATACATAGTATTTTGGATTTAAACTTCTCATAATTGTGAGTTGTAATTAATATTATTAAAGAGTTTGTTGTAAAGGTTAGAAATCTTTTTAATTCGCGAGGCAGTTAACATTTGAGATAAGCCAAAGAAAAAGGGGGAGCGGCAATGAAGAGGAAGGTTGCGATATAATAGGCGATCTGGGTCTTTCTTATCATTATTATTATTATTAAGCGAGCCATCGGGGGCAGATGCACTTATATTATAGATTTGTCACAATTTGAGCATCACGTGAGTCTTGGCCCTGAGGCTCGGCAGCTTCGCTGCACAGAGAAGCCAAGACAAGGGCACGTGATGAACCCTGGAGAACCTACTAGGTCCAGGACTTGCTAGGTCCTAGGGGGTTTCGATTTTGTTAGGTTTTATATAAGTAGAATAGTTTTTTAGGTAGTAGAGCTTTGTGCTTAAATTCATATAGTAAGTTTACCTTATAGTTTATTACTGCTTGTAACGCTTTTATTCTTATAGAAAACCAAATCGTCTTGTGAATATACTTCATCGCTGATATTAACTCGATGAGCTTGTACGCATAGTACTCGCGAATAGTAGGAATGTTACACTTTGAGCACCTTACTTGAAGTATCACCACTTGATATATCTACCAAGGGAGAGCTGTTGGGATAGCCTTAGCTAAGAGGTGTTCCCTTGATCTGGTGACTTCCAAAGATAGTCGTCTCTCCTGGCCTAATGAAGCTTGGTTTCATCTGAACCTCCTGGTTTCGTACGAGTAATGCTCGTACGGGCTAGGGAGTTAGGGCTCGATGTATTTAAAGTAGCTTTCCCTTTCGTACGAGAGGGATACACGGAATATACTTGATCAAACTTCACTTGTTGTATTCTTTGTCACCCTGATATCAGGTATCGAACCTTGGTTAGATACCAACAAGAGCCTTCTACGAAGACGGATAATAAGGCCACCACCCCAGCGACCGAGGTCAAAAAGGCTACTAATAGCCCCAAAGTTAACCCCTTGGATAACTTTCACGGCGACCGAGGCAAGCTTAGGCAGTTTATTTTTTAATGCAATATGTACTTAGCCTTTAATAATAACAAGTTTCAGGGGCAAAAGTTACTAAAGGTCTTGTGGATAGCCTTGTTTCTAAGGGGTGCCGCAGCCCATTAAATCGAGCCAGCCTTAATGGACTACCTTTAAAATCGAGCGTTAAGCGGAGCTTGTTTTATAGCCATAATGGAGAAAAGCAAAGTTATTTTCAAGACTCTTATTGGATTTTCAACCGCTATAAGAGCCATCTTTGGCAACCTTAATAAGGTTAAGCAGGCTGAGAAGCACTTGTTGGGAATAACTTAGAAGAGCAATGTTTACGATTACACGGCCAAGTTTTAATGCTACGCAATGAAGTTGAAATAAACGAACGGGGCGTTAAGAGCCTAGTATTACTAAGGCCTCAAGGACAACATTAAGAACAAGGTCTCTTGGGCACTAAAGACGACTACTTTAAACGCCTTAATTAAAATCGCAATTAAAATTGACAATTGCATTAAGGAACGACAGCGCAAGCGAGGGGGTTACTTTGCCCCTGTTCAATTCCAAAAGCCGCAGTTTCCCCAGCGTCATGGGAAGAGACAAGGCTCCCATCAGCCTAGCGGGGGAAAAAGAGACAACCAGGGAAATTGTTAAATGAATAGAGCCAAGAGGAGCAAAGGTAGACAAACAAAGAAACAAAAGGAGAAGCGGGAACAGCGCAAGAAGGGCTTATGCTACAACTGTAGCAAGCCAAGACACCTTGCCCAAGACTACTCTTAGAAGAAATCAGGCGAGACGCCTCGTCGCCAGGTGGGATTGGCCGAATGGGATCTTGAATATCGAGAGGCCGCTGTTGCCGAATGGGATTCACAAGTGACCCTTTGTGATGAAAGCTATGCGAAATCCTTTAATAAGAAATGGGCCCTTAACAACAAAGCTGTTCGGTCGTTAGACCTTAAGCAAAAGAGTTAAGTTCTTTAAGATAAAAATGAAGATAATTATAACTATAATTACTTATTATCTTTAAATGAGATTTGAACTCTTAGCAGCTTTACTAATAGCCAACGGGTATGGCACCAAGGGGGGCTGCTTCTCAAAGGCAAGCCATACTTCATCGAAGTCAACCAAACTTACGACTACTTAAAATACTTAAAGAAATGTGTTGTTGTTTATTGAAATAGCAAGATTATAGTCTTTCAAAAGAACACTAGAAATATTAAAGTTAGGCTAAAGTGCTATGTAGCCAATATGCAAGAAGCAAGGGAGCCCTTTGTACTAAAATCATTAGATAATTATCTTTAAATCAAAAATACGTGGAAAGTTCTTTAGAAAGGCATGGGTGAGCGCTTTTGGAGAAGAAGATAGTAGTCCTATAAACTCATGTTAACTTATTATATAAAAGTTAATAAGATTTAGGGACTAGTAGTTTTTGAGTTGGAAACACCTTACACCTTGATTAGCTATAATAACGGACTACAATGCTAATTAAACGAGACTATGAGAAAAATCGTTGAAGAGCAACGACGTTGTGCTATTATAGCATTAAAACGCCTGGAGCTAGCGGCAACGGGGGAGGCAAACTAGTTGATTCTTACCGTTTTCCTAGTTGGCATAGAGACGAAGGCATTGGTTGACTCAGGAGCTATGGGACGCTTTATGAACCCAGCCTTTACTAAGAAGTGAAACATTTTCATTGTTTGGAACCCTAAGTCATACCAATTCGCATTGCTTAATAAAAAGAATGCAAAAGAAGATGGTTAGGTTTGCGAAAAAACCAATGAGATTATTATGCAAGTAGGAGATTATTAGGAGGTGCTTTACTTTAATATTATGCCCATTAGACAATACAATATAATGTTAGAAACCTTGTGATTACATAGCCATAACCCTAGTATAAATTAGGTGACTAAGATGGTTAGGTTTGACAACTATTACTATAAACGCAATTGACTTTTTGGCAATAGAGAGGCTAGCGCCGCCTCCTTAAAGATGACGCCGATGGACTCCAGCCAGACGAGTCGGGCTTTTAGTTAATTAAAGGCCAAGAATCAACCCAATTAATTGATTAATATACGGAAACAGTTGCTTGCACCGTACAAGAAGTACGCAAGGATGTTTGAGGACCTCTAAGACATGAGGGCCTTACCAAAACATTAGCCATGAGACCACGAGATTAACTTTAAGGAAGAATTTGTACTTATTGCAAAAAAACTTTGCTATTAAAGCTACGCCACCACGAGGACGCTTGAGGAATAGTGTAAGCAGGGGGTAAGGAAGGGATGGCTTTGGAAGTTAAAATTGCTTTGCGCTGTTAACATGCTAGTTGCTAAGAAACTAAGAGACCTAAAGGGGAGACCTTGTGGCGACTTTCGCATGATTAATAACGGAATAATAAGGGATGTATACCTTTTGCTAAATGCGCAATACTTGCGGAATAAGTTAGCCAAAGCTTAAATATACACTAAACTTGATTAGCGCAATGCCTTTAATTTGATCCGAGTTAAAAAGAGACATAAATAAAAAATAGCCATTATCTTACCTTTAGGCTTGTAGAAACACATAATTATGCCATTTGAACTTACAAACGCACCCGCTACTTGCCAAAGATAGAACAATAAGATCTTAAAAAACTACATTAAAGTAATAGTTATATATTACCTAAACAATATCTTAGTATTTTTAGAGTATCTTAAGCAGTATAAGAAATACATTCAACAGGTCATGAGAGCACTAATAAAAGTAAACTCTCAATTAAAGCTATCAAAGTGCCAATTTTTAGTTAGGCAAGTTACTTTTCTTAGCTATGTTATATGCCTAAAAGAAATAAGTATTAACCTTGAGAAAATTAAAGTTGTATGAGAATAAGAGTTGTTAAAGAACATTAAAAATGTACAATTTTGTTTAAAATTCGCCAACTTTTGCTAATAGTTTATTTAAGGCTACTTGAAAATCGCAAAACTTCTTACTAATTTGACTTGGAAAGGAGTGCCTTTTAACTAGGACGACAAGTGTGAGGAAGCCTTTTAATGAATTAAAATGGAATTCGTCAAGAAACCAATACTTCGCAGCTTTAACGAAGAAGTGGAGAGCGTCGTTGAAACCAACGCTTTTAATACCTGCACCAGCGCAGCACACTTGCAGCGGGACAAGGAGGGACGGCTACACCCAGTAGTATACTACTTTAAGAAGATGTCCCCGGCCAAGCAGAATTATAATATCTATGAGAAAGAACTCATGGCTATCGTTAAATTACTTAAGCACTAAAAAACTTACTTACAAGGAGCCAAATTCTTAGTTATTATTTACACTAATTATATAAATCTTTGTACTTTTATTATCACTAAGGTTCTTAATAATTAAAGGTTGGTTAGATGAGCTAAGGAACTTGCCTTATTTAACTTAGTTATTAAGTATGTCCAAGAGAAGGACAATGCTTGCGCTAATGCGCTGAGCAGGTTGCTAGGCTATGAGAATAATAAAATTTATAAAAAGATTGCCTTACTAAAATTACTCAACAACGGAAACATGGTACTTAACGTATAAGAAGTAGTAGCAATTGAACTAGTTCTGGAAGGTCCTTAGCACAACACTTTAAAAGCTGCCTAGCAGAAGAACAAGCTATTGCTGAACCAAACCAAGAAACTAATTTAACAAAACATTATTAAAAACGGGATTATGCGCATTAATGAAAAAATATGGCTTTCGCCTAGCCTGGCCGAAGCATACATTAAGAAGTAATACGAGCTTCCCGCGCATAAACACCAGGAGATACATAGAACGTACCTTAGGATTTCAAGGGACTACTGGAGCAAAGGGCTCCGCGGCGTAGTTAAGGAAGTGGTTGAAAACTGTGATGCCTGCATTAGGAACAAGCCTACCTAGCACGCACTTTATAAGCAAATGATCATAGTACTCATACCACTTAAACCTTGGAAATTCATCTCATGAGACTTCATAAGGCTGTTGCTACTATTAAAGGACCCAACCACGGGAGTTAGCTATAATATGATACTAGTTATTATGGAGAGACTGTTGGTCCACAGGCCCCTGCAAGAACGTACTTTCTCTAGGACCAAGGATTGGGCTGGGACCAGGAGGTCATATCCCTGCCAGGCTGGTATCGGTGAGGGTTCGTACTGGGTTCGGTGGCTTTCCGAGCCCCTATATATACTAGCTATCCTCACGCTCTCTTCAATAGGACACAGATTTTACAACCCATACTTTGAACTCTGTCACCATACTCGCATTGGAATATATTCACACATGCGGCGTGGTACATGAACCGGTACTGCACCGACAGAGACTTATTAAGTACATAACCCTAGTACTAGTTAAATAAACTCTTACGATTAAAAACTTAGTATAAGTTTATTTTAAGAAAGTAGTATCTAAGTATAAGATGCTTAAAGAAATTGTGTTGAATAAAGATAAGTTGTTTACGTTAAAATTCTGGAAAACCCTAATTGCCTTCCTAAGAACTAAACGGAAGCTATTAATTGCTTTTTACCCTTAAACTAATAAAGGGAATAAGCGAATGAATTAGGTTGTTGAAGTATACTTACGTTATTATATTAACTATTAATAAAACAATTGAGTAAGACTCCTACCACTAGCCGAGTTTGCTTACAATAGCTTATTTACGAAGACCACCAAGGTTACGCTTTTTTTCACTAACTATGGCTATAAGCCATTGGCTTATAGGGAACCAGTGGATACGGAAGTAGACAACGATGCGGTATGCATTTAAGTCCAGAATATTAAGGAACTTTACAAAGAATTGTTTTAAGAATTGCAGTTTGTAGCGGAAAGAAATGCGCACTACTACAATAAGACACGTAGTCAGGAGCCAACGCTATAGGAGGGGGATAGGGTTTATCTTTTGCGAAAAAATATCAACACAAAGCAACTAAGCGATAAACTAGACCATAAGAAACTGGGACCTTTTAAAATCAAAAAAACCAAGGAACCATTAAATTATAAGCTTTAGCTACTCGCAACAATGAAAAAGATATTTCCCGTATTTCACATATTGTTACTAAAAAAAGCACTATTGGGAGCACCACTAGCTTTAAAGACAATCGCTGAACTAATTAACTTACTTGTGGAGTACGATGTTGAGAAACTATTAAACTGTTAGTACTTTGGAAGACAAGTTAAATACTTGGTGAAATGATTGGACTACCCTTTATTCGAGAATACATGAAAGTTTAAGTTAGTTCTTGATTGCCTTAAGAAGCTTGCTAATTTCCATTAATAAAACCCAGATTTGCTTAGAGCGGGTCTGAGGGGTTGAAGGGGAGGTCGGCCAGTGTATTGAACAAGGGGTCGACGGGGTTATTAGGGCGCTCGGCGCCCGCCAGCTCAGCGGTTTGCTGGGCCTTATTTACCTTTCTTTTTTCCTTTTCTTCCTTCTTCTGCGCCTCCGCTTTGTCTAGCTCGTTTAGGGTTTTTAGCCCACGACGCAACAATTTAGAAGCCCGCTCACGAAGGAAGCGCTTTTGCTTTTGTAGACGTAATAGCTTGGTTATTGTCTCCATTTTCTTTTAATTAAGGCGGTCTTGCTTCCGGAGCATACTCGCCAGGTCTAAAGACGAGGGACCTTAAACGTTGCACTTTTGACCGCGATGAACACACTCATTGCAATAAGCAAAATTTCCTTTTGACATAATATACTTGCAAGCATTGCGCTTACAATAAGAACAACAAGCTATTACAATTCCTTGGGATTTAATTAATAAAAACAATTTAATATATTCATAATATTTCTTAAAACATTTGGGTAGTATAATAAGAAGAAAAGACGGCCGTGGGCCATTGTTAATATTTCCTTTGGCATACTTAAGCGTAGGGACACGCTAACAACGAAAGGGGGATAGTGTCACAATCTAAGCATCACGTGAGTCTTGGCCCTGAGGCTCGGCAGCTTTGTTGCACAGAGAAGCCAAGACAAGGGCACGTGATAAACCCTAGAGAACCTACTAGGTCCAGGACCTGCTAGGTCCTAGGGGGTCTCGATTTTGTTAGGTTTTATATAAATAAAATAGTTTCTTAAGTAGTAGAGCTTTGTGCTTAAATTTATATAGCAAGTTTACCTTACAATTTACCACTGCTTGTAACGCCTTTATTTCTATAAAGAACCAAACCGTCTTATGAATATACTTCATCGCTAATACCAACCCGACGAGCCTGTACGCACAGTACCCGCGAACAGCAGGAACATTACAAGATTGTTCTTCCTTTGCTATTTCGTTTATAAGCCCTAGGAGTGTCCTCCGTTGAGAGACGGGGATTGTCTTCTTTAAAAGTTATAAATCTAACTAAGGGTCTTAAAGTGGTTAAGAAAGTAAACAGCCGGTTGATTTAGTTTTGCATAAGTTGCATTTGTGTCGATTACTGTGTAAGCATATTTAACGCTGCATGTAGCTCTTTTTTAGCTACTGATTTCGTCTTCTTTTGGCTATTCGCAATAAAACTGCGTGTAGATGTGTTCTGGACCTTGCTAGAGCTAGGTCCGAAGACGAAAGGGTCTCGACTTAGCGTCGGAGGCCGTGGAACCGAGGATGAGGAGAACGACATATCGGCGTCTTTAGTTAGTACAACTAAAGAGACTACCTTTGGCTTGTATAGTTGTGCTGGAGGGAGAGAACCGGAAAAGAGGGGTTTATTAGATTGGCGTGTTAATACTAAAGAGGAGGGTTTTGAAGGGGGTTTTAATGCCATTCATTAAGCTGTTGCTAAGCTTGGTATAAGCCTTTCTTGTATTTGAGCTTTTAGGCCGTGGCCACTTATAGGAGAATTAAGATCGGGGGATATTTACTATCTTCCTAGACGGTGTAGAAAAAATTATTAATAATGTGACGCTTGCCTTAGAAAGACGACAGTCACGTGTGGCTGAAGCCTTACATATCAATACAAGGGGAATATATAACAATACTAAGCATTAACTTAGAATTAATAACTACGAAGTTAAAAAGGTAAAGGAAAGAAGGTAACTAAATACAAAGAGGCAGCGGCTTTAGCTAACCTCACCTCGGCTAAGCCCGCTTCATGGCGTCGATCCCGGTGCATCGCAGATTAGCTGTGGAGCCATATAAATTGGATGCGGCTGGGCGGTGGACATGAGGGTGCCAAAGCCAGCAGCGCGTCACAATATACTTAAAGTATTTGCTAATTCTTATGTGAATTAGCTTTATTTGCACATTAATTAAGCCTTGCGCGGTAAGTCCTTTATTAGTGAGTACCAGCTTGTACTTGTTTACTTTAACTTTGGTTGGTAATAAGTATTAAAGTACAATAGTAGAAGCTATAAAGTTTCCTTGTGCCCTAGAGTTTACTATTGCCTTAAGCTTTACTTTCTTAATGTTGACTTCCAATGTCAAATGTTAATTGCTTATGGCGGCTAATTGCCTGGCTTCAAAGTACTTGTAATGTACGTAGTTAGTAAGAACATTTCTTCATAATCTTCATTTGGGCGTAGTGCAAAGTATGTCATAAATATGCATAGTTTTTAGCTTTTCTTGGCTGTTTGGGTCATAATGCTCGTAATAGCTGCGTAGCTTATTGGCAGTGTCGACTTATATGCGTGTTTTTTTTTCTTTTATTAAGATTTCTCATCGCAACTCTACTTTTAGTTAGTATGGCACATTAAGTACTAGTACGTATTCTCTTGAAATTACCTGGAGGTACGTGCTTAGTACGCCTTTATACTTAATTTGCTTTTAATAAATTTGTTGGTAATTCTAATAAACTATCTTATAGTGTTTTCCCCACTAAGGTTCTTTACTTATAATAGTGCTAAATTCCTTATAAGTTACGCGTGTAATTACATTTGTTTAATAACAACTGCTAAGGTTTAGCGCTAGTTGGTTCTCTTATTAAGTGACCTCTCAAATTTTGCTGTATAATAGTCTTATAAGTTGAGGATTAGGTGGCCTAAGCTTTGGAGTTTAGGCTACCTTCTTACCCTTAGAGTCTGTCTTGGGTTTTTAATGACTTAGGCTATTAATTTGAATACCCTCGAGTTCTTTTTGGGCGACTATATGCTACGGCTAGCCTCAGGGTGATACGACAGCTGGTTGCAAGCAACGCAGGCTCAAGTCTATTGTATTTGGACCTAAGGGTACGCTTGGTATCTAAGAGAAAAAACGAAAAAGAAAGAGCTGCGTATCTGGCTCTGGTTTCTGTCTTTATACATGGAGAAAATAAAGGATGCGCGCTAGTCTTGATTAGGCTCACTAGGTCGCATATGCGACATCATATGCGACATCATATGCGATATCCACCTGTTTCCCTAACCCGTGACTTGCATACCGTAACACTACCCCCCCCCTTTGAAAAACTGCGTTCTTGCAGTTGCAGTCATGGCTTGGTTGTTTTCTAAGTCGCCGTAGTCGTCGATTCCGGCGTTGTAAGCCTCTAACCACTTAGGTAGAGCTCTTGGTGGTCCTTTTGCTTAAGAATTGCGAAGGTAAAAAGCCTTAATTATATGAGGTGCGGTCATAGCATCAAAGCATGGGTACCACTCTAAATCTTCATCTGCGCCAAGCCACTTAATACGATACTTAAGAGTTAAGTTTACTAGCTTTAAGCCAAGTATAGCTTCAATCTCCCATTTATCCTACTTAAGCAGTAGCTAAATTGGTGCAAGTGCTTGACAAACCTAGCCTAGTAAGGGATTAGTAATGTACTTGCGAAGAGAGTGCGAGTGGAAAACCAGGTAAATTTGCCAGTCCTCTGGGAGCTTAACTTTCCAGCTCTCTCTAATCTTCTCTAGTACCTTAATTAATTCATATCATTTGTCAAATAGCTTCCATAAAGACTTATTTATTTTCCAGTTTTGCATATCAATTAGGACTATGTTATTAATATCCCAGTTCACCTCTCAGCGGTTTTGGTCAGCTAAACGCTTTATTTTGTTTTATTGAGATTAAAGAAATAACTTTACAAAGGTAATTACATCTTGCATCCTAATTGCGACTTTAACAGCATCATTCCTATTTAGTTGTTTCGTAGCTAACTGCGAGGAATTGAGGTTATGCATATCAAAGAAGATGCGTAGCTTATACCCATTAAGCACCTAAAAAGGCGAGATATTACTAAGTAATTTGTAAGGTAAGATTAGCTAAGCTATGTTTATAATTAGTAAGAAAAAACTCCAATTGTTTTGGTAGTATGTGCAAAATGGACGCAGTCGCTGCTTAACATACTAGTTCATAATCTCTATCTAACTATTAACATTTAGGTTGTATACCATAGTAAGCTTAACCTTAGTACCAAGGATTCGGCAGTACTTCTTCCAGAAGCTAAAAACAAACTGCAGTCCTTTATTAAATACAATAGAATTTAGCATACCAAAGTATTATAACCAATAAGTAAGAAACAGCTCTGCCATCTGCCTTGCTGTAATTATTCTATGGCATGGTAAGGATAGGGGTTTCTTAGCAAGCTTATTCATAACCACAAACGCAGCGTCGTAGCCTGCTTCGTTTAGGGAAAGTTTTATAAAATCCATAGTTAAGTGCTAGTATGGCTTGGCCGGGATAAGTAGCGGGTGCAAGAGGCCAGGAGTCTTATCTCTGCAAGCCTTCATACAAGAGCAGCTGCAATTAGCAACGTATCAAGCAACATTAGCTGCAAGTTTATTTCAATAGTACTTAGTTCCAAGCATTACTCTCATCTTACTAATTCCAGCATAGGCGACTAAAGGCTGAGCGTGCACGTGACAAATCAAGGAAATGCATAGCTCTAAAGGCTCCATTAGCACTTCCAAACGGCCTTGGAAATAGAGCTTTCTCTGGGTAAGCTCGTAATCCAAGTAGTAATCCCTAGCTTTTTAACAAAAAGGCTCCAGTAAATTAAAAGTCTTATTTGCATTAATAACTTAGTTAATAATATTGTAGCCCTCAATGTCGTATACTACCATGAACACTAAGTCAAAAGGTTCGCCAGCGAGGACCAAGTGGTTCTCCAGTGCAGGGGGCTCCTCTTTTAATACAATCACTTCCCCTTCAGCTTCCATGGGGCATAACTCTGTTATAACATAAAAGTCAGTATTATCAAGGAAATTAATAGCTAAAGTCGCATCTCTTTCTTGAAGTACTAAGGGATTAATCTTGCTATCAAGAATCAATTATTAACTACGAATGGCGCGCTTCCGGGCCTTCGCAAGCAATAAGTCTTAATCACGGTGAGAAAAAATATTCGCAATTGTATTAGTAACTCTTATGCAATACATAATCGTGAAATAAAACTCTATAAAGAATTCAGCCCATTATGCTTGCCTAGCATTAAGGTCCTTCGTAGTCATAAAGTACTCTAAGGCCTTGTGATTTATGTACACATAAACTGACTTCTGGGCTCCTAGCAACTCCAGCTTATATTACTTAAATAACCAAAAAATCGCCAGTATCTTCTTGTTATAAATAAGGTAGTTCAGTTTTGCGTTTACTATTGTCTTGAAAAAGTAATCAACGGGGTAAAAAAGTCCATTATCTTAAAGCTAAGAAAGTACCTCAACGACTACGCCATTTAACGAATCAGTCTCTAAACGTGTTTGGCGAAAGGCATCGTAGTGGCGAAGCACTGGTGCTAACTTAAGTACTGTGCAAAGAGTTTCCCATGCAGTTTGGCGCTTGTCGTTAAAATCGAAGGGAACGTCTTTACTAGTAAGTCGAGTTAATGGGCGGCAAATGAAACTATAGTCCTTAATAAATCGTTAATAAAAGTTGCAAAATCCAAGGTAGCTTTGTACACCTTGCATATTCTTTGCATACTTTTAATTATTAATAATAGCAATCTTCTTTAAGTCTACTTCTATGCCATTAACACCAATAATAAAGCCTAAGAACTTTGTCTTTATAACTCCAAATTTAGACTTCTTAATATCAGCTTAGAGTTCGTAACTTTAAAGAATCTGCATAATCTTTTTGATATAAAACTCATGCTTTTTAAGAGAGTTAAAGTAAATTAAAATATTATTCATGTATACTAAGCAAAAATCATCTAAGTGCTCCATAAGGATCTCATTAATAAACCACTAAAAAGTAGCTAGTCCATTCGTTAGCCCAAAGGGCAGCACCTTGTACTTGTACGTGCCATAACAAGTGCGGAACGTGGTGTAGTCTTCAAAGTCAGCAAACATGCAAATGCGGTGAAAAGCCTGCTAAATATCAAGCTTCGTAAAGATCTTAGCCTTAGAAATTTATGCTATTATCTTATTAATCAAGGGAATTGGGTAAAGATTCTTTTTCATAAGGGCATTAAGTTTGCAGTAGTCAACGCATAACCAGAGGCTTCCATTGGCTTTCTTGGTAAAGAGAATTAGTGCCGCATATAAGGCGCTTAAGGGTTTAATAAAGCCCTTATGAAGGTTTTCAATAATGTACCACTTGGCTTCAGAAAGCTGCTCGTTTGTCATTCTCCGGAGAGGCTCAAAAGAAAGGGTATTTACTGAGTTCAGCTTAATCCGGTGATCAACACTTGGCTTGTGACTTGGTAATTCGTCTGAGGCTCGCTTTAAAAAGAGGGACTCAAATTCCTAATATTGCGGCGATAGCTTCTACCGTACTAAGTTCTTATTTAACTGATATTTGGCTTCCATAGCTTATCCCAGGGAGAGGTCCTCTATGGCAGCAAGCTCAACTGGCTGAGCACTGGCTGCCCGTTGGTTAATTTTTGTATCAATTTCATGTACAAAGGTTACAAAAGTTGTACTACCCTAAGTATGCTCTAAATTCGCTCTCCTCTTAGCAAAACTTAAGTAGAAGTTGTGCATAGCGTAAGCTAAAATCAAGTGTATTTCTACCCTAACTATTATCATATACTAATTATTTATGCAGGGATTATCTTTTTTGCAGGGATTATCTTTAGCATTAGTATTGCCTAACTGGTTTCCACGCAGTGCAATTTCCATTTATTTTATGCTTCGACGCATATCACGGAAGAAGCTAGAGAGCCTTCTTGAGGTTGGCTTAAGGGCGGACTTCTTAGGTCGTGGCTTTGGCAATGGCCGAGTTTTTGTTCGTATAGAGGCAACTTCTTAATTCATAAGTTTGTTCCTACGACTAGAGTCTGTTTAGTGATTAATTTGTATTAGCGAATGAAGCTTTGGCAGCTGCACTAAGAGTCGTTTGTTAAAATACTACTTAATTGGCATATCCTCTAGCCAGTAAATTTAGTTCTTGCTCCTAGCGTAGTTAAGCTTTAAGTCGTAGTGCTCAAAGAACTTACGTCCAATTAGAACATTAGTGCTCCTTAGGTCCATTACTAAAAAAAAGAAGTTAATTTGTCGGCGATTAATTGTTATTGTTAAGAAGATTATTATTATAATTAAAGTACTAGGCTTGCTATTATAGCTCGTGGGTGTGATAAGCGTAGGAAGTGTAAGAAAGAAAACATTAAAGAATTTAAAGAGTTGAAATGCTACCATTATACAAATAGCGCTAAAGATATTTACTCTACTATTAATATGTATCATTAAGTTAATATAATTTCTATTCTTAGTTAGTTTAATTTTAACTAGAAATTACTTTCCTTTAATAAAAGAGCGAAAATCGAAACCTAAGTTTTTTCATATATTATAGCTTATGCCGTGGTGCGAGTTTTTGCCACGGCCTAGTAGTTTTTTAATAACTTGTTAAAGCTTAGATTCTCTTTTACGAACATCTTAGCGATCTTTCGGCTTATCTCCAGCTTCTTGCGAGCAATAGGGCAGTTGGCAACCCAGTGGTTAGGGCTCTTACACTCCAAGCAAGAGGTACCAGCTGGTGGAGTGACGGGGGTTGCTAAGCAAGTAGCCGGAGAGGGGGATCAGTACTGCACAGCAGGGGAAGGTATACGTGAGGTACTCAGCTGGGGGCTGGGGGTTCGCCTGCTCTCCTTCTTAAGGATTCCGGTGAGGCATTCTTAAGCAGGCTCAAAGGTAACTACTATCTTGCAAGCTGCCGAGCTTTTTTTAGTGGTAATATTGCGAGTCTTCCGGTTGGCGATAGCAAGGAATTCGTCCAGGGTGTCGTAGTCTCTTCCCATCTTATACTTCTTAATGCGAAGATTATGCTTAAGATTAAGGAAAACCTTCTCACACATATCCTCGAACTAATAATTGCAATTAATCTTACTAGTAATCGCATAATTAGTAAACTTAACACGAAATTAGTAATATATCATAATACTTATGGTAAGAGTATTATACTTGGCGCGGGCATCTTGCACTCAATTGTGATTAAAAAATTGTTAGTCCAATGCCCAAAGTACATTGGCGGCTTTATTAAAGACTCCAGCAAAATTGGGATCTATGTATTAAAAAATAATAATCTTAGCTTCTCCTCCCGTACACTTAAAGTAAGCATTAACTTAAGCTTTACCAGAGCAAAAATTTCCTAAATACTCTTCCAAGAAAAGCTTTATATCCATCTTCTAAGCATCATATTTAATATTTCCCTTGTAATTAGTAAAGGCGAGGCGGGGATACTTAACCTTATGCGCATCGATTGATTAAACAAAGGGGTTGATGTGTGGAAAATAGTAGTCAACTGAGGGCTACAGGTCAGCCGTAAGAGCACGGGGTGTTTAACTCGACTCTACCCTACCCGGTTGAGTATCCAAGGCGCTCTTCACAGCGGTATCGATCGCTTGTTGCATGACTGCAAGCTAAGCGAAAATAAAATCAATCATGGTGTTGCTAGCAAGGGTAAGAACCAAAGCAGGGATACTTGTTGTAATTATGGGAAACTGGGAAATATTTAATAATCCGCAGACGTCTTCTTCGTCTTCGCTTTTAGGGATAAGCATTAACAAAGCTAAGTTGTCTTCTCTTTTAATAATTGCTTTAGTCGAAGAGAGAAGTTGGTTGAGATCTTCTTAAGAGAACCCGTAGCGCGCAAGCGTAAAAGTTTCGCGCAAGCTTTGGCGCAAGAACATAAAAAGATTTGAAGGTTTATATGTATTAATGCTTGTTATTTGGCATACGTGCTAGCAAATAATAAGAAGGTAATGCGCTGCAAAGGCAACAGCGGCACGGTGATTTTCTGGCTTGCTCCAAAGACACCCTAATCAAAGGTTCGACTAGGAGGCACCTATCAAGTAGGTATGGCAACTAGTAAATTGTATACTGCAAGCAGCGACGCAGTGGTAACTAGTTGGGTCGATATTACGCTTCGCAGCGACAGGGGTATTAGTCTTTTCTAATGCTACGGCTAGCCTCAGGGTGATACGACAGCTGGTTGCAAGCAACGCAGGCTCAAGTCTATTGTATTTGGACCTAAGGGTACGCTTGGTATCTAGGAGAAAAGA
>JAFJYG010000723.1:0-28037 GCA_017366145.1 Cadophora sp. M221
GTATTATTGTATTTGTATTTGTTGGCTAGGATTTGGGTTTCTGTGACAAGATTGACTATTATTTCCTGTGGGCTGTGGATGGAGATGAATCGAACGACTGTAAGGAAGGTTCTTTAGAAAAGGCCGAATCTCTGAACAACTAGTAATGATGTACAATTAATGTACGAGTCTGGTATCCTGTTAGTGTTGAAGCGATGATAGAAAAATGGTGTGAATAAATAAAAAGTGGGATACAGATTTGACACGCCATCGTTAATATTAAGCTGGAAAGATCGAGTTGGGATACCTAGCATTCGACAAGGTGACTTTTAGGAAATTTTTAGTCATACTATGAAGCTGTATATTTGGTATCCTCTCCATTCATATGAGTGAATTGCTGGTGGAGTCTGAGGGAATTTTGCGAATTCTTTCGATGATTGGTGGGAATGGCTCAGTATTCTCACTTGAGTATTCGGTTCCCGTCTGTCGCCTTGAGAGTAAGGAATGTTGATAATGCGAGATGGGCTTCTTAATTCGCGCCGCTCAAGCTCTAAGCATAAATTCGAAAGTTATCTACGGGGTCCCTCGCCGTGCCATGAGCAGGTTGTTCGCGAATTCCACTGAAGTGTAGACCGTCTACTTATTCAGCCCTCCTCACTCTAAAGAATGCGTTAGTTCGACCATCTGTAATTGAGTAGGACGAGGCAGAGACTAAACTTGAGTATCAAGGTAAGGATGGTACTGAGGGAGAGAGAGAGTCGGGAGGGGAAGTGAAGTGAAGTGTGTCCTGGGCTCGCTTGCAGGCTGTCGAGTGGCGCAGCACGTCAACAAAAGAACTCTGCAAACTCGGGTAAGTCGGTGTTTAGAGACTTAGGGGAGTGTGGAGTTGCAAAATCGACCTATCTTTCCTTGACTGAATTGATTTCCAAGTTCCTTTAATATTATTCTCCAAGGCTGCATTGTAAGTAAGTGTTGAGATCCGGCGTTAACAAAATGGTTGAAAACGAGAACCTAAAAAAGAAAGCGAGAGCATATCATCGTCACCAATTCTGATCAGCACTTACTCACATTCAAAAGTAACGGGATGTATTCCGTGATTCTTGCCCAGGTGGAGGGGAGATCAACAACATTTAACTAGCGAAAGCCACCCGGACATCTCCAAAGTGATCTCCGAACTAGCTCGCTCGCTCAATGGTTGTAAAGCAACCTAAGCATTTGGCTGATTTAGAGTTTCGATATCGAAAATGCTCTAAATGCGCCTCTTTATAATACTGACTTTCTATTCTGCAAATGCACATCCTCAGCGTTAGGAGTTCGTTAGGCTTCTTGTCGTGGTGACTGTTCATCCTGATATTATTGGCCTCCTTGTGTACCAAGTACTGTCACACAGCAGCATCTCGCTGCCTGGATCTCTAGTAATTTATCTGACTCACTAGTTTTCGAGCCAAGAAGTAATTTACAACTAGCAACGGCCGTGTTCCCAACGAGCACCAGCAGCAGCTTTCGATGTTGCGGGGTAGCTAAGTCCAGATCTCAGGTCAAGAAACTCGTACCTCATTTCTTCACTTTGCTCACTTACTTCCACTTATCAAAGTTCCGCTGGAAATCATGTTACTATTTTTGGTCTCAATTTCTGACCGTAGCTGAGTGAAAGTTTAAAGTTTCGGTCGGATGAGACAAATTGACCACCTGCGGCTCTGAATTCTATGCAACGATTTTGTGATTGACAAGTGCATGCAGTTGCTATTGAAAAGAATGTTTCCCATTATGATCCAGAACGGGACCGGCGCCCTGGTTTTCTAGAAGATGCGAGGGCAGATGGGGTTGGATATGCAAGGTGAATCTGGGGAAACCCAAAATGGGGCTAGAGGGTCAACAAAACCAACTCGAAGATCTGGACGTAATTTGCACTGGAAATACCCAGTATTCCATCGCGGCGTTTCTACGTCTCTTATATTCCCATTATTATGTCTTGTGAACACACATCCGATCCTCATATCCCTCAATCCTCTCCACGACAGCCCCAATTCATGTAAGCATCAAAATGCCCTCACCGCGCAATGTACCAAGCGAACGAACAGCCCAGGCCGCTCCTCAACCACGATCGACCTTACTATAGACGGCAACTGATTGCATACCATCCCAATTTAAGGCCCGAGAGTCGGGTCCGGAGAGCGGTTTGTGAAATAGTGATAAGTCAGTCGTCCGAAGCGCTGCGCTTGCTAGTGCTTTTAGTGACTTTGCATTGACATCTCCGGTTTCTGCGCATGCGGGCTGACATCTCGTACCTGCCAACTAAGTACTTGGGATGGATCTAATGGGCTAGAATTGTGATTCATGGTGTAGTGTCCCTTGATTTGAATTAGTTCCGTTCCAAGAGAGAGGTTCCTAATTTCTATAAAAAAGAGGTAAAGGTACAGTGCCTGCTTTCCTCTCATAGTTCCTGCACATCTGTCACTTGCTTCAACAAGCACCTTCAATTATCTATATAAGTTTCCAAAACAAGACAAACAACCAAACATTCACAATGAAGCCACTCATCTCTACCCTCACCCTCGCCCTCTTCATAACCTCCACATCAGCCGCCGCCCTCGAAGTCCTCAGCTCACGCACCCTCAAACTGGGCTCCCCAAAGTGCCCAGCGAACGGGACTCTCACCGGGCAATACCTCAACCCAACACTGATGGTGCCCGTCTCGAAAAGGGCACCAAACAGAGCATTCGGCTCCACAAAAATCCCACTCATAACCCCCGGCGATTTCTGCACCATCTTCAACCTCGTCATCCCACCCACTGCCGTCGACAAGACCTGCACGCTCGAATTCCTATTCCCGAAGATCGGTCAGAGCGCCTTGCCTTATGTGTACTATGGCGGTGGACATTTCACCTTCACGGGATATGCGTTTGGCACTGGTGCTACGGAGCAGACGACGTACAACAAGCAACCTCCTCCAGGACCGAGCCCGCCTCAACCACCGGCGGTGTTGAGTCCGGGGAATGCGTATACGATTAATGTGGGAGGGTGTGCGATCGAGACGGGTATGGCGGGGTTGGAAGTCAGTGGGATGTTGTGCAGTACCGATACAACGTTCACTTTCTTGCAGAGTGATAAGAAGTGTCCGCTTGGGTTCTTTGTTGCTATTTCTTAGGTGTGGGTTGTAGGAGATATCATTCCGGGGAGTGTCCTTGACGTTGGAAGATGTTGGAAGTAATCAGTAGTGTATAATGAATAGTCTTGAATGATGGTCATGTCGTTCTCAGGAGTCGTACCCCTTGACGTTTGATCCATCAATGGTTGAAGCTTATGAAAGGGTCTCCTTCGATTCCATAAGAGACACCTAGACAAATGTGAGCTAGAATTAGCTCATCGGCAGCATAGAAAAGGTCCTCAAGATTCACTCCACATCATCAAAATGCCAATACAGCACGTAAATAAGAGTGTAGCTTTCGCTTGTTTCCACTTGTAAGTGGCATGGTTGCAACTGACAAGTGTTCGGCGACAGAGGTGGATGCGCTCCAACTCTGTAGCAGACATCTGTGCCATTTTAGAACTTGTCAACCAACATCTAGACTGACAATGGAGATGTAATGAAAGCTGTCTCGGTGAATCAAACAGGCGCAGTAGTAATTCCACATAGGTTGCAATAAAATAAAGCATTCATTAACATTACAAACTGCAGAAATATCCCGATAAAGCTTCACAAGGCAACAAGCCTTCGAGCCAATAAATGTACTCACATTCGTAGATCATTGTTCATTTTATAGTCATGAATTTCCCTACCTACTCCCACCCATATCCTCGGCGGCATCTACTCGATCCCAGGTCGCTCTTTCGATATCCCTTACCGCACTCTCTATCTCACGTATTCTCTTCTCAACTCTCACTTTCTCGGCCTATGAATAGTCAGCATTTGCCTTTCATTTTCCCACCACAAGACTCTCCATGTGCCTATCTCAAAACAGGCCAGAGATGCAACTAGGAACTTACTTCTTGCTCCGCCCAAGTCTCCTCAAAAGCCTTGAGCATAAAAGGCCTAATAGTCGCCTTCTTCTTCTTGAGATAATCATAAATCGCAATATCCTCAACACATCTAGCAGCTGGTCTCTGGTGCAGCTCAGATAAAATCATAACATCTAGAACGAACGAAGATTCCGAGGCCGAAGGTAGATATGAAAGCTTATGGAAGACGGAGATATGATCTGGCCAAGTCATTGGCTATCCTAGTCAGTATTATTTTGTGTGAAGTTGGAGATGGGAGGCTTTACAAATTTGTAATCCGTCTTCATTGACTTCAAGATCATGCCGAATCCATTCGGCGTCACGGAGTCCATCCACTCTTTCCCATGCTCGGGATCAATATGTACCGCGTAATTATAAGCCCAATTGACTCGCGCCGATTCCGCATATCGTATATACATAACATTGTTAACATGTTCCTAGAACCTCACTTGAAATCAGCCATTGTCCCCAGAGATAACTTTCCCCCAATACTACAAGTGCTTTAGATAGAGGGTAAACAAACCATTCTATCCATCTCCCCCCACACAACAGCATGCCTTAACAATCCTGCCCTTTTCCTTCCGACCAGGAAACCCTCCCTCCCCGCGACCAGAGCCCGCCATTCCTCCCCAATGGCTTTCATCACCGATGCAGCTTCTTCTGTTTGTTTTCCTGACATGCCGAACATTATGCATTTCCCTATCCGGGCCTTCATATCTGAGAGCCATCTTGCGTTGTGCGTAGCCGGTGCGGGGGCTGAGGGTGTGGAAGAGGGATTCGAGGATCGAGGTAGGGAAATAGAGATGGCACGGGCGTGTTGTTTGTTGAAGGCTGGGAGGAGGAATTGGAGGGCCTGGGGCCGGGCTTGGAGCCTGACTTTCATTTTGAATATGAGTATTGTGAGAGTCGTACCTGTGGAACAGATCGAAGTGTTGTTGTTTGGAGGGGAGCTTGAGCTCCTCGGTAGAGCTCCTACTTCGGGCCGAAGCGGCCGCAAGGAATCGAGTGGGGAGACAGGGGCAGCTTTGACCATGGGGAAATAAGAGCTCGCTTTCCATCCACAGTCATAGAGTCCTTGTTGAGATTGAAAGGCCGGGAAGGGGCTTTCTTACTTGATATTTTCTGTAGAACTTGAGGCTCTCACCAAGCTTCCACTGTTGAGAAACGGACAAGATGTCAACGCCAAATCCAGCTTTGAGGAGAGAGGTTATCACTATATACAAAGGTACACTACTCCAAGCTCCACGATTCTACAGAGTTTAAGAATGGCGGGATATACATAAACTCCCAAGTAACAAGAATGTATTGCATTGCTGACTTACTACTAGAGCTTTTGAATCTCGGTCGGAGCTATCCTTTGGGATTTGATTACTTCCGCCCAAGACTACACAAGGCGTTCATCAGTAATGCATCTTTGACCGACGAGGAGGAGATTCGTCAGGGAATCAAGAGAGCAGAATTCGTTAAGAAAGGTATGGCCTATTTCATTCTCTCTCGCACTGTAGAGTCTTCACACTGACATTTTGTAGAAATCGAAGCTCTGTAAGTTCAGTACTCCAGAAAAAGCTGCGCTGTTGAGACTTTTGAGTTCAGAGCGATATTGAGGCTTGAGCTGATTGGTATGCTAGGTACTATCTGAAGAGATATCGTGCGCTCCGTCAACGATATGACAAGACGTGAGGGTGCTGCCCGATGTCGAGGAGTCAAATTGACTGGCTGAACAACATTTCATGACCATGGATGACTACAAATTCCTCCATAGATGGGGATGGTGGTGCAAGATCATCAGCTCACTGGCTGTTGATGAATGCACCGCTTTGGCCTCATCTCAGATTGGATCGTGGATCTATGGATCTATGGATCAGCAATACAGTCTCGAACTCGTCACGATTCCGTGTTGATGGCGGGCCTCCGAACGAGCGATCTCAGGGAGGTGAGAAGTTCTGAGTTTGGGTATGCAGTGGCCGTGGAGAAGATTGGGAAGCTGTATCCAGGTCTCCACTTTGTTGAGCAGGATATCCCAGTACGGACTCATGGAAATGGCTTAGACGTCAGGTAAGAGCTTGATATGAAGTCCTGGTCTCGTCTGGAAGCATGTGGGAGCTAGACATTGCCTAGCAAATGACATGGAATAAATCAAGAAATAAGACGAAGTAAGCAAAATTGGTACAACTTGTTGTCCGCCAGAAGATCACCAATATAAATTCCTCTTTGATATCAGCCACGCGTAGTAGAATTATAGAATTGATTTTAACTTGTTAAGTCTTGAACTTTGAGATAAAGATTATGGAACAGCGGATTGCCATGAGACTAGTTGTCTGATAGATAGCTAGGCGAAACAACTTGCTCGAAACAGTTTGTGATTTTCCTCTATCTTGGTACCTACCTAGGTGAACATCGCTGGAGTTCATTGGTCACGAGAAGCGATTAAACGCTCGGTAAGACCTATCAGAGACCAAGTGATGGCGAGAATTCAAGAACTTGGCAAAAAAGTATCAGACATGTCCGGGAGAGTTGAGCTGCAGCGGAGGAGCTTAGAATGACACGAAATTTACTTGTTTCGGTAATTATATTGGACAGGCCAAAGCAAGAGTTTGTCTTAATCATCTGTGCAGACTTCTAGCAATTTAGACTCTATTTAAAAATATCATTTCGGTTTAGGTTTCTTTGTTGATACTGAACCCCCAACCGGCCTTGCCATTCTCCTCCCAGCCACGCAGGCCAAATCCGGTCTAGCGTGTCACACGTGACATGACCAGCGCGGATTTGAAGGTGAAGCTGTCAACCTCTCGCGGAGTCAAGAGAAAGCAGCACCACGACAAGCCATCTGCTCTGCAATCAACCAGATCCAGGACTGTATTGAAGAATTCGCGCTCCTCAAGGTACGAGACTGCTCAACATCCTGGCAAGATCAATTCACAATCGACCAAATCTGGCCATTGCGCATCACCAGTTGCTTACCTACTTGCTCAACATCCAGTTGGCTACTACCTCGACTGTGGACATATACTACCTACCTACCTCCTCCCATTTCGAGTATCTATCTGCCGAACCAACATACTTTTCTACCGGCACCTGCCTCCGACCCCGGCTCTGCAGCTCTCCCCCAGCTCGAGGACGTCAACGCGATCCCGTACATTACTCCTGAAAGTGCCAGAGAACTGGCTGCGGTCTAATCCTTTGGGCCTCAATCTTGGTAGATGCTCGGACGCCCCCTTCAGCAGACCTATGTGCCAACGAAGAAAGATCCGATCCCCGCTCTTCAAAACCCCTACATAAACCTCCCAAGGTTTCCATCCTCCTCCTCGGCCTGCGCTCGCGATTCGGAGCCAACGCCGCTGCCCTCTCTATCCGCGGTGGATTTAGATGGCAGATGCTTACAGATTCCCACAGCAGAGTGCTGCGAGTTTCTATTACCCACAACACGCGCAACAGCATCATCCAAGACAGCAGATCATTCGAAACAGCACCCCACCCAATAACATAAGATCCGTCTTCAACGCCGATACACCTTCTCCTTCTCGGTCTCCAGACTCCCACTCACCCGCGCCAAATCTGTACGGGATGTTCAACCAGGGTCATCAGCAAGGGCAGCATGGCCGTGTTAATGGAGGACCAGGGCGGGGGATGCCAATGATGTATTCCAATTTCCAACACCAGAATACCCAGCAACATCATTCTCAACATCACGCGAATCTTCAGCAAGATCATGCCACGCACACGACCAACGGGGCGATTACCAGTCATCACCAGACCTACCCGTCGGGAGGAATGTCCTCTGCAACTCCAAGCTTTACACCACACGCTCTTCAGAATGGGCACTCGGCGACAACTCGTGGAGGTCAGGCAGCACAGATCAACGAACACTGGGCGAAGCAACTGGAAATGCACAAGGAAACGGAAAAAGCACATGCACATATGCAAGATGGAGCTCCCAACCACTATGCCAGAGTCAAGGCTGGGGAGAACAGAGGCATAGCACCTGCGGCTGCACCAGATCCAGACGCGCAAGAGGCCTCCGAAAATCTCGGCCGTATGTCCAATCAGCCTACTAAGCAGCGACAAGAATGGTTCAGCTTGGATCTTAGTGGCCAGGGACTCAAAGTACTGTCGGAACCTGTTTTCAAATACGACTTCTTGAAAAAGTTGTATGTAGCATCGAACAAGCTCTTGCGGTTGCCACCTTCGATCCGCCATTTACGTTCCCTTGAACATCTCGATGCTTCAAACAATCAGTTGGCCGAGTTACCTCCGGAGTTGGGCATGTGCGTATTCCTGAAGGAACTGCTGGTATTTGACAATTTGATACAAACACTTCCCAGCGAACTTGGGTCTTTGTTCCACTTGGAGATGCTGGGTATCGAAGGCAACCCGCTTGTACCAGACCTGAAGACAGAGATCATGGAACGGGGCACACAATCTCTCATAGAGCATCTCCAGAACAAGGCTCAGAGTAAGTTATATATCTCCAGAGAATGATGAATGCTGACCAGAGTTAGTCCCTATGCCTCCCAATGCCCGCGAAATCGTTGAGCTGCAAGAAGGCGAAGCAAACCCCAACCAAGAGAGATTTAAAGTCTATTCTTTCAATATCCTTTCCGACCAAGCATGCACTCGGAAAATGTATGGATACAGCGCAGTACAAGCTTTGGATTGGGATTATCGAAAAGACCTGATTCTTGCGGATATTCGAGCCAACGATGCGGATTTTGTGTGCTTGCAAGAAGTTGATACAGATACTTTCAGGGAATTCTTCAGCATGAAACTTGCATATAACGAGTATAAAGGTGTTTTCTGGCCAAGAGGACGTGCCAATACAATGTCTGAGAAGGACGCGAAGACGGTGGATGGTTGTGCAACCTTTTACAAGTCAAACAAGTACATCCTCCTTGACAAGCACCTCATTGATTTCAAGAGCGTCGCTATCAATAGGCCGGACATGAAAAATCAACATGACATCTTCAACAGAGTCATGCCAAGAGATCATATTGGAGTTGCAACGTTCTTTGAGAATAGGCAAACAGGGTCACGATTAATCCTTGTGAACACACACTTATTTTGGGATCCTGCCTATGCAGATGTCAAGCTGATCCAAACGGCAATTTTGATTGGCGAGGTCAGCAGATTAGCTGAGAAGTATGCGACTTGGCCTGCCTGCAAGGACAAGAAGGCCTATGTGTTGGCGGATGAGAATGCGGACCAGAATGCACCTCCAGAACCCACTCCCCAGCCATCGAAGGAGTACGCAAACAAGAGCGCAATACCACTGGTGATATGTGCCGATCAAAACTCAACACCGGATTCTAGTGTATTTGAGTTGTTGGCCAAGGGAGCTGTCAGACCCAACCATCCCGAGCTTGGAGGTCGTTCTTATGGAAACTTCACCAAAGAGGGTGGTGGCATAGAGCATCCATTCTCTTTGAGATCAGCGTACACCAACCTCGACAAGACTCCTGTCGCGGTACCATTCACGAATTACGTGCCTACCTTTAAGGGTATCATCGATCATATTTGGTATTCGACCAATGCGCTGGAGAACACCTCGCTTCTTGGACAAGTTGACCCCGAATACATGAAGACGGTTCCAGGGTTCCCCAACTACCATTACCCAAGTGATCACTTGTCACTCATGGCAGAATTCGCAGTCAAGGGCAGTAAGCCTAAGCAAAAGCTTACGGAGCCAGACTTTGGCCCTTCAAGTCGGAGCAGCGATCGTCGGCGGATCTAAGCCTTCATCAAATGTCAGGGACGGGGTTTTTCATGGTTCATTAAGAGCTTTGCTTGGAAATGCACAGATGGATGATGGACGGAACTGGAGTGGTGGAAATCTGGTCTTTGCATTGTGAATGATCTCTCTTTGCTCTGGTTGTATCATCGGCGGTGGGAAGGATGGTGTTTGGTTTGTCTCTCTGTCTCTCGGGTAGGCAGGCGAGGCAAGGCGAGAGGGCAACATGCATTGGGAAGGAAATAAGGATTTCACTAGGAAATTCCTTTGGGATGAATGCGACGCGTTCGTTTTTGTTTGTTTTTCTGCCTTTACCTGCCTGCTGCTGCCTTGCGAATGTCTCCGATTGGGTTCTAGTAGAGCGGAGAGTGCAGTTGAATGGGTTGGGACACCGAGTGTTAGCAAGGTTGTATGTGTTGTCGAGTTGTGGTGCGGTGTTTTGATAGGTGGCGTTCAGTCTGTTTCTTTCAATTGCGAGGTGGTTGGTCTTGCATTCAAGAGGAGATACGTTCGACTGATAGAATGTAATCTTTCTCCACACGGGTTACATTTTGCTTGTGATTCCTTTCCCCGACGAGATTTATTTACAGATCCAGTGATCATTCCGTTTATATATGTCCTCCGCTCGCCTACAAAGCAGGTTTTCTAACTAGTTGTATGCTTATTGAATACCGAAAGCAAAGAGGTACGACTGAAGAGAGGGCTTAACGCTGCGGCGTGAGGCACGTACACCAAAAATGTATGGGTTTTCATACCTTACTCTTGGGCCCCTTTTTCGCGCTAGCGTTTGATTGGTCTAAGAAATACGTTTGATTGGTTCGAAAAAATTCACGTGTTTCTTGTACTAGGTATCTAGGTACTTGTTTGTACCTTCGTACCTACTAAGCCACCATAGAAACGCATAGGGTTCGTCGGTGTGTGATGTTGGTAATGTTGGTGATGCACTGATGTAACCTGCATCTACGGCTGCCTGCGACCTTAGACAACACACTACATATGTAGCAAGGTTTGATTTGTTGGTAAACGTCCTTACCTAACTGGATATTGTTTTAGAATTCTCTTCGGCAACTGGACGCACGCAAGCTAGGTAGCATTTATATAGTCAACCCGATTCCCCCCTTCTTTCTTCGAAAACAACCGTCCTCCATCAACTAACTCCAATATGAAGAGGTCTTGTGCGCTTCAGCCATGTGGTCTACCGGCTTTGAGGGCGCTCCATGAACAGCGCGAACTTTGCCACTGACATTTCTGCACAAAACATGTGGTGTCAGCGCTGCAACTTGTCCTACAAAAGAGGTTTGAATGGGCGACTCAATACTTGAACAAGGCCAGAATGTTTGACATGGTTACAGGATATCCACGCGGTATAAATCTCTGGTAACCCAGCTATGCTCAAAGGTCTGAACTCGGTCCGACGAACGGCGGGCGAAAATGTGATCTCTAGATTGTTAGAAACTATCAATCGCGATGCCCTTTGCGTGCGTGCAGAGACTTTACGTGATGGGATCAAATGTACTGTCAATCTCCCATCAGCCGATCAAGCATACTTCAACTTTGACGTCCTTGGTGGGTGTAACTACCATGGCTCGATTGTGTTTGAAGATGGCAAAACTTGGTTGGCAAGGTTTAGACTCCCAAATCACAACGAACCTCCATTGCAGGAGAGGAACTTCGATAGACGCAGCGAGTTTGCAACATATTGCTTCCTTGCTAGAACTGCTGTTCCAACCCCTGAGGTGTATGACTGTGCTGATGACGACGATCCTATGAATCTTGTTGGCGCTGGGTACATTCTGCTCGAAAAGCTAGCGGGGAAGCCATTGGCCTGGCATGAAGCAAGCGAAGTGCAGAAAGAAAAATTCTCTCGTCAGTTAGCAGAGATTTATGCCAACTTGGAACAGCATCCTCTCAATGGGTTAGGACGTCCTATCAGGCTCTCGTCTATTGGGTGACCAGAAGTCGGACCAGCCTTTTTCGACTACGACTCGAGCGGAAATTTGATCCCATTCGGCTCATTCAGTCATTCAAACGACTACTACACAGCTCTGATTCAGCAGAAAATCCAGCTTATCAAAACGGGAGAGATCGCATCTTCTGCACCTCTTGATCAATACCTTGTCTACATGAGTCTCCTTGACTCTCTCCCACCAAATGAGTCGGGTCCTTTTTTCCTCCGTCATGTGGATTCTAGAGACGCGAATTTCTTAGTCGATGATGACTACAACATCACTGGCATCATCAACTGGGAGCTGGCTATTTTCACTTCAAAGGGCTCGGCATTTCAATCACCTCTCTTGCTGTACAATTTGGGCGAACTGTACCATAAAGGTCTCTCAACCCCAAGTGAAGATGAAAAGCGCCTTTCTAAGATCTTGCGGGGGGAGAAGGGGGCAGTTGAGCTTTCTGAATTGGCTGAGCAAAAGCTGCATTTTAGAGTTGATCAAGTCATTGAGACTGATCCTTGGGACCGGCAAAATTTTGTGAGGCTTTTCAGGGGGTGGTGGAAGGTCACCAATGGGGTGGAAACATTCGATTGGGATACGTGGTACAAGCAGGCACTTGACAAGTATGGCGATGGGGCCTATGAGAATCGCTTGATTTTTCTTTGGTACAATCAGACAGCTTTTCCCTTTTTTAAGTCAATTAAAAGATGCCGTGCATTACTTAAAGCTCCTGCAACAACCTGAGGTCCAGCGCGGGGGATTTATGGCATCTGACTGTCGAGAAGAAGACCTTCAGCCGCAAGCATGCCATGCCATGGCATCCAGACCATGCGCATTAGTCATCAGATCAGGTACAGTATTGTCAGAACTGATCTCATGGGTACAATTGAGAGTGATTGAATTGAATTGAAGCTAAACCGATTGTCTGACGAGCCCCCAGAAGGAGGTCCCTCGAGATCTGCCACACAAATATCAGCTAATGGAGGCTTGCTGGCGCGTAGCACTCAGCTCTGCTTCTTATGCCGTATCTACGGAGCTTGCCCAATATCTGAGGCCGTCCTTCCTGCACAGAACTAGACTTACCATATTCTCTTCCCCGCGTACCCGGTAAACGGCAGAAGATAGATGTCTTCCTCGAGACCTTTGGTTTGTGGGAGCAAATTTCGCGAAGTCTATCGTGGGGCAACAGTGCGAACAATGTAGGTGGCAATCTCTTAGAAGGCTAGAAATGACTCTTTTCTTTACTCACAGCAACTTTCACAGCTTCATCACCGTTCCAGGCGTCGGTACGCCACCACTCAGCAGTTGGAGCAATAGTGACGGAAGAATACGGCTCACCTCGATTCCGCCTACCGCCGCGCTAGATATTGCTATCTATTGCTTCGAACATGGTGTCCGAGCAGATGAGGATTTTTCTTGGACCCTAATTTTCGATCAGGGTGCAGAGCTCTTCGATGAACTGATCAAAATATGCGATATTAAGGAGGTGCGCTAGTTCACTACAGCCAAAGCTGCATAATTCTCAAGCTTAGGTACTAATGAATAGGACGAAGCTGTCAGACTGTCCCATTATCTTAATATCTCATAGTCTAGGTGGGATCATTATGAAAGAGGTATATTGCTGCAATTTTGGAACTTTCTTCACGAATCACAACTGAGAAAGACAAGCAATGAGTTTGATACACCACAGGCAACCGTCTTTCGAAAACATTGACGTGCAGTCGCCGGTGCCAATAATCAATCTCGCTTTCTCCTTCTGGCTCCAAGGTCGTCTTGAAGAGGCGGACAACACCCTAGCTGACATCCTCGCTATACGAGAGGCTGCATATGGCATCAACGATCGAGAGTCCTTCATGTGGGTAGTTCCTTATCGCTTAGAAAGCCAACACTAACATCATGGAGGACTGGTAAACTACTTCATGCTTACGGCAACGTCAAAGCATCGAAAAATGAGCTCGACAAAGTTACGAATATCATCTCCGCGGCCTACAACAATACAAGTCAACCATAGGAAACAGTCACCACCGAACAGCCGACTTGTGTGTCAAGGTATCCGACCATTACACACGGCTCGGCCAGCACAACGCAGCATCGTATGAGACACTTCGTTTGCCTTGTACTTATCACACCATAATAGAAATTAACAGATATCAGATCTCTACTTGATCAGGCACTCAAGATCTATGGCGAGCGAGAATTCTACGACCCCGAAAAGTCTCGAGCACTACACAAAAAGGGCAGACTGCTGCAAATTTTGGGGAAGACAGAGGAAGAAAGCAGTAAATATTTGAACGAAGCGTTACACCTGAATCGCAAATTGAATAAAGACGACGCGGATTTCAGAAAGGGTATCGAGGAGCTTACTGATGCGGATTTCGACAATCTCATTATTTTCTAGTCTAAGTAGAAGTTTTGCGCTTTTATATCTTGCAATCGCATTCTATAAACATGTATGCAGTGATACTTTCCCCCAAATGAGTCATGATCTAATCCGAGAAGAGTTTCGTGCCTGGAAGGACGCTGGTGGGTCGTCCAGCCCTTTCAAGACAGTCGCGAGCTATATCCATGAGTTCGAGATCGTGGCCTGCGTGTCCTGTTAGCACTACTAACTATTGTTACTTTGTTGATTGACCACTTACCAGGCGCACCGAGCATCGAAATCGTGACAGGGAGCTGCTCAACATTACCAGTGACCTTGGACAAGAAAGGCACTTGTCCAACTGTAATCTAGAGTTAGGATGTGTTATATCTGATTACGTAAAGGCAATGCTTACTGGGAACGGTAAACTCGGGGGCTTTCAAGATTGGGGCGACGAAAAGCATGGGTATGCCGACAGGATTGAAGTATCTTCTGTGAATGATTAGCAAAGATCGGGAAGAAGTTGATCAGCAGCAAAATGGTCTTCACAACTGACCCCAATGGCTCATCGCGGTAACGCGGCGTCATGTTCTCGATTGGGATCAGGAGAATAGTGGCCTTCGTGCTGATCTTGAGAATCTTCTCCGAGCACCATTTTTCGTAGACGGATAGGCGGTGGACAGCCCCGTCTCTTTCCTCCTTTGTGATACAAGCTGACAATTTCCTAGAAAATTTTGAGCCTGAACTCTGCAGTGTGAGGGATTCTTCCAGTCCATACCATTGCCAGCGAACTGGTGGGCTAACATAGGGTGGCTTGTTGAACGATTTTTGGTATGTAATCCGGAGCTGTAAGATACTTGTCAGTGCTATCCACATGGGGGGAGTACTTACATCTTTCATAAAGTCTTCCAGGCCTGCTCTTTCAGCTGCTGCTGGCGGGTCATAATCCCAAACTTCCCTGAATGAGACCTTTTCGTGCTTCACATTCAAAGACTTCTCCAGATCTTTAGTGAATTCATCGATGATCTTGAGCTGGTCCTTGTTGGCTATCATTGACATGAACTCAGTTGGGTACACGATAGCTGGTGGTTACTGAAGGAGGTGTCAGAGGAATGCATCCCTATGTGATGGCTTGTAACTGACGGAGGATACTTGTTGTGTCAATTTTTCACCATACCATTGTTTGGCGAAGTCTCGACATATTGCCAGAGATCTACCAAAGAAGGTCGGTCAGTAAATCGAATCGTCTGATCAACCGCAGGTTTAGAATTGTCATGTATGAGAGGATGGTGGGAACATACTTGAAGCTGGGAATGTAGCCTTCGGTCGGGAGGAGCCCGTGAGTGGGTCGGTGTGCAAAAAATCCATTCCAATGACCTGGTCTCTTACCACTTCCGCTGGCTGTGATTCACATGAGTTTCGATCAAAAGAAAACGGTAGGGCAAACCTACTGTCAGAACCGATGGCGATGTCCACCCAGGAATAAGAAGCCGCTGCAACACCGCTGCCACTACTGCTTCCTGCTGGTGACTGATATCCATCTGCTCTAGGATTCCATGGTGCTTGGTTGTCGACACACTCGATCGGCTCCTCGGTGGCTGCAAATGAGGCCAATTTAGTCGTCCGTAAGATACACGCGCCCTTTCTCTTGAGGATCTCAACACAAGCCGCTGTATGAGTACAATGAAAATCAAGCTTATCTACAGCGATTTCAAGACTAGTACTATAAATAGTTGGTGCAGATAGAATAAATCCTTTGATATTGATATCGGTATTGGTATCTCGCATTAAACATTCCATAGAATATATTTATCTAATAAAAACGGACAGGACGAATACAGCCCAGCTGAATCCCCAAGGCTATCTCCAAACCACCAAGCACATCAAAGGCCCAAAGCAAAAAGATATAATAAATAAATCGTGTCATATTCCTACACTCTCTATCCTAGAGGTTTCCTTTGTTTGCCCCCATCCATCCGGTCCAGAATCAAGGAAACATCGCTAGCTGAATACGCTGGAAAGAAATCGCTATAATGCAATGCAATGCAAATGCGACGCTTGCTAAGTAAAGAAACCGAAACCGAAACATGAAGAAGCTGAAACGAGGTGGTCGTTATACATGAATGAGGATGGAAATAGAAACATAATCTTGAGTGGTGGTGTCTGGTGGTTGTGGTTGACCGAAAAGAGAATGTCCTCGCGGGGTCCTCCTCATACCGTGATGGTGCAGTATGCAAGCACAGCCTCCTGCAAGCCATCAAGCCAGCAAGCGAACCAGAGAACACAAGAGAATAAAAAAAATGTCCGTTCAATAAATAGAAACATCGGAACTTCCCATCCGGTCGAATCCGTATCTGCAAATGCAAATGCAACAGACGTGCATCTGAAACTCCCAAGCCAATATCTTTCTCAACCTCCTCATTCGCATTCTCGCAAGCCGGATGTCAATGTGGATGGATGGATAGATGCAGCATACATTCTACGACATGACATCATTGAAGCCAAGCACTGCATCACGGCCCCCCCTCGACTTCCACTCCAACTTCATCCAATGGAGAGAACCGTGGTGGAGTTGTGGCGTCCTGTGACTGGTTGGATTGAGGTGGGCTTGCATGAGGTGCATGCATCCATGCCCGGAAATACTTTAGGCGAAATGCGATCTGATTTGACAGCTGCAGGTGTGCTGCTGTTGTGCTCACGGAGAAGTGTCGGTGATGGATGGATGGATAGGTACCTGCCGAGGTGTGAGGTCGGTCGGTCGGTCATGCGATTCTGGACGCGTGGATGCTGTTGAGATGGGATTTTCGAATGGTGGTGAAAGTTGGGTTGGGTTGGGTGTGACAAAAAGTCGAGTCCATGGGAGATGTGTGAAATCCGGCATTAAGAGAGACGCTTGAAGCTTTCTCCATCATCCTCCTTTCCTTTCCTTCTGTGGGTTTTGTAGGTAAACTTCCAGTACTGTATTCCTGGATTCTCTGTCGTCCTTCTTCTCCTTCACTTGTAACCAACCATCTTGGCGCAACGGTCGCAATAGTAGAGGTTGTGGCCGAATCGTACCATGCCGGATGCTTGGGCGTCGTCGGTACTGACTCTCCTTAACTCGCCTCCTGATCGTGCGCTGATGACTGTCTCGACGCACTTTGCGCATCGCGAGCAGCGCATGACTTCTACGCGTGGTTGGGAGGCGGCGTCCATTGAGTAGCGAGTGTCGGTGTATGATGAAGAGTAGGAGGAAGATCCTGAGGATGAGGTTGATGATGAGGAATCAGAGGAAGTAGATGTGCGGTTTGATGGGCGGTGGTGAGAGGAAGTGGTTGCTTCGCTCTGGAGTTGGTAATATCTGGAGCTCATGATGACAATGTTGTGTTGATATGTAGTGACGTGGGGATGTTTTGAACCCTTGAAGTTTAATTTTGGTTTTGGTTTGGAAGTAGTGTTGAGGATTCTTGAACTAGAGCGAAGTCCCTGAGATTATATCTCCGGAATGGATTAGATGAGGGGTCTGATGCCGTCGACGTGCTTGTCTAGAAATAAACCCGTTGTCTTGTTTGCTGTGCTGTGCTGCGCGTTCGTTTCAGCAGTTGATGCACTTGGTCTGCAGATCCAAGGCTGGCATGCAGGACTCCGTAAGAAAGTCGTGAGCAGGGGCTGCATACACCGCAAGGAGCTGAGTCCGATGGGCTTTGGGAAAATCGATCTCTGGGCTGCTAACGTCCGAAGAGGGAGGTCCAAGAGAAGATCCTTTCCAATAACAGGATTCGGGAGATGTGGGATGAGGTAGTGAGGGGCAAGCGACGAGATGTCAGTGGTGGGATGTGACTGGGTGACAGGATTGACAGGAGGCACTCCGGATGATTCGAGCCTTGATTCTGGGGCGTGGACAGTACAGCACAGTAACCAGGAACAGGCCGTTCGAGATGTTGCTCAAGTTTTTGCTTATTAGACAGATGAGGCGGGTACTAAGGGCGAATGAAGTATAAGTGATGATTTTGTGTGATTGGAGGTTTCGTCGAAGGTGGATGATGTCGTTTTGAATGACTTCACAGACGGGAAACACTTGGTAGGAAGGATTCGAGGTCTGATGACGGTCTGATAAGGTAAGTCGAGGGTCGAGTTGAGTTGAGTGAAAACGGGGAGGAGTCCAGTCTTTATTTAGTATTCAAGTCGATGCGTTGCGATCTCTGGGAACTGTTGATATTCGATGGATATGAACTAAGAGGGAAAGAAGTGTAAGAACCGGAGGGACGGTCGGGTTATATGAACTACTGAAACAACTACAAGACCAACTGGACTCGGCAGCTCGGTGGATGGGTGAGTTCTAATTCAATAAAAAGTCCGGATGGCCTCTAGTCAGAAGTATGGTAGAATGCCATGGCCGTGGCTCGCTTTTCGCATACACAGTAAGGATTACTCAGGCCATGCCGCGCAGTCCCATCCATCGACCCTAGTCCTAGCCGTACTGTGATAAAGTTATTCGTAAAGTTAGGTAAGATAAGGCGAAACTAGAACAGTAGCTACCTAGGTCAGGCCCTGTCCCAGTCCCTGTGTTTATTTCGATTCCTTTGCTGCCTGCATCTGGATCTGCTTCCGTGCTGGCCGTTGGTCCCCCTGCTGCCGTCCTGCACCTCGCCCGGCAGTCTTACGAATGCCTACATGCTCCGTACTTACCTAAGGTAGGTAGGGTAGGGACTCCATATGTACGGAAGTAAATAGCCACGAGTCCATGCATGCCCGCCGCCCTGAGCAAATTCTCAGTCGTAGTGGAGAACGAAGTGCCCAGCATGCCTGCAAAGGAAGGTCCTGTAATAGCGAAAACCCGAACTCGAGAGATTAATTAGGCTTCAAATGATTGAGCCAGTCCTGCCCAATGAAGCCCCTCCTGAAGCAGAGTCAAAGACCGCCTGATGGTTTTGCGCGGCGCTTGGCAGCTCTTAAGTAAGAGATCGTATTCTGAGGCTGCGTTGCCCTGCCCACTTGGATTGCAGCAAAAATGTTTCTCTTTCTTCCTTGTCTTTAACATTGTTCTTGGCGGCTTGCTTCTTGGAGGGGTATTCCTAGCCAAGAACCGCTATGCTCCCCATTCTCCCTCCCCGCTTGGGTATCAAAGGGTGCAAAACTCCTTCTCTGTACCCTACCTACCTTTACCCAGACGAAACCGAAGCCCTGAAGCAGCAAAGTCAAGAAGAGCCCAAGACCACCAAAGATAAACTTGTCAAGACTGTTCGTGAAAAGGCTAAGCCACAGTCTCGACCGATTTCCCAGCAAAGGCTCGATCCCTACGGATAGTCTGTCTTGTCCGCGCGAAGTCTTGCCCTTCTAGTAGAAAACCAAAGCAACGGCCCTCTAAGTCTACCTAATGACAAGTAGCGCGAACCCTTAAGGTGCACATGTTCAGCGCTGCCGAATTACCCATCGAAGCCTATTCGAAGGGGCCGAGGGGCAGGCACCCAAGCGCCGATTCACAGCCACGAGTACGCTAAACGACATCTGCCTTTTGCCATGTGGAGGGGGCAAAACCACACAAGTTTCTTGAGCATTTCTCGCGATCTCTTTCCTATCGTTTTTACTGGTTGTGGGGGAAATATGTGTGTTTAGATCTGCACTTGTCAGGTTTCACCGTTTCGCGATCTCGGCGTCAAATAGAGTACGTGGATCGAGTTCCGGTTGATATGAGCTATGAAAAAGGAGAGAAAGAGAAGAAAGGGGGTGGCGATATGCACACTCGATCTTGAACCCCTCTGGACTCCATCTGCATCTGCCAAACGAACTACTCCAGTATCAATATACGACAAGAAAGCCACGTCTTGTTTCCTGTCTTATCTCGCCTCCCCCGCAGTCTACAAATAAACATGCATCTTGAAACTACCGTACAGTAAATTAACAATACAGAAAACAGCGCTATGCCTGGTGACTGACTGACTGACTGACAACTGACAACCAACTGACTTATTGACCTCGTATGATTCCCGCAGCACAAACACAAGGAGAATCGCACCATGGCGCCGCCTCAGCTGTTACGCTGCGCACAGTCAGCCCCAGCAACAAATGAAAGCCATGAAAGGTTCCTTCGTCAATCAAGACTTCCAAAGCCTCATCGTCCGCGTCCGTCTCCGTCGCTGGTAATTGGAGGACCGGCCAGTGGGAGAATTAGAGTTGCGAATCCCGAATCCGAAAGAGGAGCGTAGTGATTGCCTTTTGATCCATGGTCCGTGATAACCACCGTAGATTGGAAGGACATTTTTAACTCCCGCGTCCCGGGGCCCCGAGTTCTTGACAGGACAGCGAGGAAACTTACTTTCACACTTACTTTCCGTCAGATGTCAAAAATCTAAACCCATGTCTCGTTCTCGTTCTCATGTGAAGTTAGGTGTTAGTCAGAACTGACATGAACTCTCAAGTCCCAGTTAGGTCTGTAATACTTTAGTCGGACCTCGCTGTCGCCGATCAGATCCCACCTCGCTAAAGCGGACGCGAGATCTGTGTGCTTATGTGTTGTGTTATGTGTTATGTGTTTGACGGGATTTAGATTTACACATACGCGGAAAGTTTATTTTTAAGCCCTTCGAGATGCACGTCTGAGTTGCTTGCTGACACCGGGATTCTTCGAAGCTTGAAGCTTGAAGCCCTTCCCGTTCCCCGAATGCGCCTTTCCGATATCCGTCCGTTCGTACCTTTGCACAACTCAGGAACACAGTCAAGAAGTCACGCACGCATGCACTCAATCACTTATTCGGAAAACTTAGGGAGGAACAACAATAGAAACACTGGCATGAGGACAGCCGGAAGCGAGAGTGTTACAATGGCCGGCACTCGGGTTTATCAAAATGCCCTCAACCCGAAAATGCCGCGTACGCCTTTCCGCAGGCTTCCTTCATGTCATCTGCATCGAATACTCGAAACATTCCGTTACGGTAATCTATCACGCGTCGTACTGCATTCCTATTACATCCGGCTGGAGTCACACTTCCATTGTAAAACTCCCCTTATGCAACTAGGAGTCACAGGATATACATTACCTTAGATATTGTAGTAGACAAAGCCAACTCGGCCGATATGCCGAGCCGCTCGACATTACGAATGCGAATTCCCATCCCATCTATCCAGCAGCAGCAGCCACCCGTCATCCACCTGCAAGCCCTCTCCATCGTCAACAAACTGCTCTTGACTACCCAAGCCACAAGTCAACACTTCCGTTCCAAACTATTAGTAAAAACTCGCGCCAGAACCTTCTCCCGCATGGAGGGAGGGAGTCAAGATAGTCAAGATAGTCTAGAACCTTTCTTAGTTCTGACTCATTCGGTTTATATTGCTGTGATTGTTGATCTATCATCTAACCTTTGACTTGAATTCAGACGAACGAAAGGGAGAGAAAAGGAGGGAAATCTTTGTGGATGGAGCCAGCCTCGGCTACGTGCTGAAAGTTCGCGCCATGAGGCTCGTCTGACGAGGAGGCTGAAAGACAGCGCCGGGAACGACGTCTCTCCCACTTCATCACTCCACTACTCTACTAAATTTACCATAAATCAAACTAGCAAACTTTCATCTCCCCGAGTGAAAAGGTCCATCCCGCACTTAAAACACCTCAGACCCCCCTCTTTCCCCCAATCAATCATAGCTACAGTATCAATAAGGACCGACGATCAGTTCTGGACCCCAGATCCAGATCTTCGTTTCGACCCAAGAATTCCAGAACCGAGCCGAGAAGAACCCCCAAGTTCTGGACCCGACCCAAATACCCTTGATCGATCATTATGCAATCTTTAATCCCGTCTTGTCTCGACAAAAGTTTCCCCCTTCAGCAAAAGGAAGGAAAAACCAGGAAGCAAAGCAAGCGGCTTAAAAAAAAAGGATTAGCTAGCCCTACAACCAACCCACTACAACATCCGAATTCTCCGACCCAGCCCAGAATGCTGGGTTATGCTAGCCATGAGGAATTTCTGGCTCGAGGCGAGGCGAGGCTTGACAGCGTCATTCCTGTACTGTGATATATTTCCCCCACTTCTTGGACCTCCTTGGACTTCTTAACTCTCGCTTCTGGAACTTCTAGACTCGCTGATGGTTGCAGAGTGAAGGTTTTGGTCCTCACTTAGTGTTACTGTCTTAAAGTCGTCACTCTTGAGTGGAAAGTTGAAGGAATTATTGGGGGAGAAGAATTCGTTTGGCTTGGTAAGTTGCTAGTGGGTGAACGGACGGGTTGAGTCTTTGCCCTTCCCTAAACATATTTGTGTTGGAATTTAGAACTACTTATGAGTAGTTTTCTATCTTACCTATCCCTACTTGAGATACAGTAGTTTTACTATTGGCGGTATAGCAAACAAACTGTCATATCCTCTTCTCCATCCATCCATCCATTCCCTAGACTCCCTGCTCGCTTGTCTCGAGATATCGAACGGAAATTTGATAACTCGCCGTGCATAACGTCCGAGCTTAGCCCTAGACTCTGGATAATGGAAGAGATGGATGGGAGAACTCTAACAATTAGGTCTTGGGATCAGAGACGCTGCTGCGTACTGATGCCATGATGCAGATGTCTAGACCTTCTTCCTCGTCATTGCTCCACTGTAGGTAAGAGCTTTGAATAATGAGCTGTTGCTACGGGGTTGGGTCCTCGACGAGCCGCATGTACTGCTGGTGTTTAGGTTGGGCCAGGCTAGCCTGGGGTGGGTTTTCTGTCTAATGTGACTAACTGAGTTGAGGAGTTCCACCCAAAAAGGAAGAGTGAGTGGAAGATAGCTTTGCCGGTCCCTCGTAGATGGTTTTTGGCTTGGACTTAGCTAGCTGCAGATTGTAGCATTTGCAGTAAAGTTAATCAATGTTCCTTAGATTTTCTTGCAAGAAAATACTAGATTGCGGATATTTTAATAGTTGATGGTATAATATGTCGTCAATTGACTTTAAGTAGACAACCTAGTCTGTTCAGCAACACATGATATCCACCCCATCCTAATACAGGATAGTTCGTTCCTCTCAAAAGTTGCAATCAGCAGACCAGATCCTCTGATAGGACAGATGTCTTACTTAGGAGGAAATGTCTAAGCAAGATTATCGATCGTTCCCTTCCTCGCGAGGCTGAGGCCCGCTGGACCCCTCTTGCTCAAGCGAGATGGTCACAGCCTTGCCTGATTGACTATGTTGATTTTGCTTTGCTTTGTTTGAGTTTTACATTTCGTATGTACTCTGCGTTTTTACAGAGTAGAGTGATATCAGAGTGAGTATCTGGTATCTCTCCCGTTGGCATCTGAGATATCTTCTGTGTTTTACGTTCTCCTCGTTCTTGTTTAACTTTGTTGACAATGCTTCCCAGTCTTACAAGCACAGTGCAATTTTCCTTGCTCCACCATCTAGGCAAACAGATATCATCACATCACTTCCACAAAATATCCCACCAGTACACGGCGGCTTCCGAAAGTCAACAGGAGAAGAATTCAAGCAAATTAACCCACTCCACCTCACCAGCCCCCCAAAAATACAAAAAAACCACAGCAAGTAAAGCAGCACCCCATCCAAATCCCCTCCTAGCTACCCTCATGCACCATAAACCTCAATCTCATCGGCCCTACCGAAACTACATACATGAAACAACCGCTGCTAACCATCATCACCACCCTACCCATCCACTAAAACTTCACAATGAACGGACAACACTCCCAATCCAGGAATTCAGCATCACATCACAACCAAAGAAAGACCCGTCCATTCATCTAGTTCCACTTCAACAAAAAAGAGGTGCATGAGATGCAATACAGTACAGTAAGGACATTTTCCCTATCCTCTCTTATCTCCCAGCCCGTGTCTCGGACCTGCATCACTAACTGAGCAGTGGCCTGCGGGCTCGAGTGGATCTCATAGGGCGAGCCGAGTGAGGTAGATATGTGGGTAGGCTGTTCGCTTCCGGTAATATCTGTAGTCCATACATGATGTATACACGGTATGCATGCACAGAAGACCTACATTACCTACGGCTCAACCTCAACCGAAAGGAAAGATACCAAGATGGGAAGGAAGCCAATGGAGGGACTCATTAGGTTGGAATAAACTATCTGCAATGAACACTGTTAAGTGAGCGGTTCGGACAGAATGAGAAATGAAAGGGCAAAAGTATCAAACATCAGTCAGTCCATCCAAACACAAACACAACCACCGAAAAGGAACGGAAGGAGATCTTCCTTCCTCTGTATGTATGATATGGCAGATGCAAGGTAGGTAGCTGACAGGAACCAGCACACAATTCATGCTAAACTCCACGTGGAACATCTCCCGGTGTCTTGGAATCAAACTCCCCTTCTAGAAGGATGGTGGAAGGGCGCTCCCGTGTGCAAAAGGACCCTCGAGTGGATCTCTCTGTCTCTGTAGGGGAGGTGAGAGGAGGGATGAATCTTCTGGAGCAAAGTGATACGGCGCTAGAATATGCAGAGAACATGCACGGAAGGACGTCAGAAGAGCGGTGGGATGTCGGGTTGTCGGGTGGGGAGGGCATTGGAGGAATATCTTCATTCTGTTTCGGAATTTGTTGGATTGGGTTAGGTGGGTGGTTGGTTGATTGGTTGGGAGGTGGTGAGGGAGAGATGGGTTGACGGCCCGGAGGACTCGGGTTGTAGTGGTGCTGTGCTGTGTTGTGTTTTCCTGTATGTGTAAGTGCGTGCGTGCGTGCATATAGGAGATATGCATGTCTGTTTGTATGTATCATGTATGTAGGGACCTTCTTTGGGATGTGGTAGAGGGAAAGGAGGGATGGGGATTGGTTGGTATGCAAGATGCTTAGTATGGGAGGGTGGAGAGATTTGGTAAGGTAGGTAGGGATAGGTTGGGTTATTATGACTTCGTATCCCGTTGTGATGGGCTAAGCGAGTCCTGGAAAGGGAAGGGAAAGGAAAGAAAGGCACGGCATTAGGACGATGGTAAGATTGAAAATGCGGAAGGTTACATGGAGATCAAAGATTTGCTTTCGGAAGTTTGAGACGTTACCTTTGTTGTGGAAATTTGATGGAGATTGTCTTGGGGAGGATGAGGGAAGGCTAGACCCATATTCGTCTACCGTATATGAAGATGATGAGATCCACAAAGACAGACGAGACGGTCTGGTTAGGTAATATTAAATTTTGCAATAGCCTGTAGGGGACATCGATGAGTAAGTGGAAGAAGGTAAGCACGGGATCTCGTTTTCAAAATTTGAATTTCTCTCTCCTCTGGGCAATGCGACTTCTTGCGCAAAACCATCTCTCGTCTCTGTATGTACCACCCCTCGCTCACTCGCTGTCTGGCTCCAATGCGAAATCTACGCGATTTGGAAAGCGCCAGGGAAAACAACAAAATCAAAAAGGGACTATTATCTATACAATGACTCTCTTCCGCTTTTCACCCTCCCTCCTCTCCTCTCTGGAGGGGAACGATGTGTGCCGCCCCGCGCTCCTTTGCTCGTCTCCGAAAGGAGATTCACAAGGTACAACCCCCCGAGTCTGGAAATGGTATCGAACAAAGCAAGCAATGAATTTCATCCAATCCCTTCATGCAATCCCTCCTCTCGTGCTCCTACCTCTCATCTCATCTCTCTGAATCAAATGCCCCTCTGATGGTCGGTCACCTTCACGTCTCTCTTGCTCTCTCTCTCTCTCTCTCTCTCTCTCTCGGTTAGGTAAAAGAAAAATTGGTAGCATCCGCAGCAACCGGGGAATCAATCGACCAATAAAGCAACTCAATCCACACTCAGTTAACACAGCAAGGAAAGAATTCGGACTAAGGAGAGTCGTAATATCATGACAGGTTCGAAAAGAAGGGAAAAGGAAAATGCTCAATCCGTTTGGACAAAATGTATGTGTGTGCTGTGTGTGCTGTGCTTGCCCAGCAACCTGCTCATCCAGAAAAACTGGCACCACCTTCAAGGCGCGGAGAACAAATTACACATCGCTAGGCCGCCCGCTACGCCAATGCATACAAATGAAATGAAAGAGCTTGCTCGCTCGAGAGTTTGACCGAATCACATCACAGCACAGCAACCGCAACCCCCCTTTTTCGAATCCTCAGGTGGCTCTTGTACTCTGACAGGTGGCTTTGGGCTTGGTAAGGGCCCTACGCCCATGGGAGTACCAGTGTGAATTTTAGGCATTGTTGAATAGCTCCCGGTTCCAGCTGTACCTGGTCGTCCTGTACTTAATGCAGGGCTCTTCGGACCTCGTAGCGGCCACTCTGGATCGAGAGATTGCTCGGGTTTATTCTCCGCTTCTGCTGCTGGAGCTGGTAGTTCTGGAGAACGGGGATTCTCGTCGTTTAATGGTCGGAAGTCCGTATCATACGTGTTGCCAAACTTCCCTTCCTTCTCCCACTGTTCCTGTTGTAACCGTCTAGCAACTGTTGGAAGGAGCTGCTGATCAGGTGGTAATCGGGGGTCGGGCTTGAACATCGTTGCCAGCCACGGAGGATCTCCTTCAGGCCGTTTGCTGGTGCTGTTACTTGGGCCAAGCTCGCCAGATCGAGTTGATGGTCTCTGGCCTGCTGCATTGAGTTGGTTCGAACCCGATCTCGTTTTAGGACGTTGGGAAGCAGAGGCGGCGCGGTTTGCAGCCACCGAGCCCTTTCTCAAGGGGGTCTTTTTGGTTGGGGAATTTTCGGATAGTAATCGTTTGGCGGGAGTTGGCGTTGAAGCCGGATCTTCAAGTCCCTTGATGCTCTGGCTTCTTCCGCGAGATTTGGCATATGATATTGAATCTTCCTCCACCAGACCTGATCTGCGAATCGGGGTGTCGCGCTCCAGATGTTGTAAGGGTATAGGAAGAGGGCTAGTCTTCAACACTGGTATCCGCGACACACCTTTCACTCCCCCACTAATGTCCTGGTAAACATCCCCTTGATCCTCAGCAGCAGCTTCCTCTGGGAGACGTAAATCCCACACATTGCTCTCTGGGGCCTCTTCTTCCTCTGTTGGAAAGGATCCGACGCGTTGCCGCTTTTGTGCCTGCTCACTCCTCACTCCGTTTCCCTGCTGATCTCGACTGTGCTCTCTTCGGCTTGATTTGCTGGGTGCCCGAGCCCGCGGAAGGATTATGCCTGCAGCTTGGAGTTCCTGGCTTTCGATACGCGCAAGTTTGTCTCTGTGTATCCAACGCGAACGCTCTGGGTCATCGTCCTCGAATGGTGGTGCGCTGGCCTGCTTTACATCGCTATAATCGACGCTGTTTATTCCGCTCCTATTGGGCCCATAAAGATCTAGTAGGCTATCCGATGCACTCCCACTCTCACTGATACTGCTGTCCTTCCTATTCAAAGCATTCACTCGAGCGGGTGCCAGATATCCACTTTCTGCGGAACGCGTCGAGTTGTAATCGGGTCTTCGCTGTGACAAATCTGAACGGGATGTTTGGTGGCCTAGGGCATTACCATTCGTGTGAGTTGAAGGAGGCTTGCTGTATTCTGCTAACTTTTGGGGATTCTATAGAGACTCTTGGTTAGTATATGCTCAAATCACGTAAATTGGTGACTGAGTTCCCTAATACTGACTTCTGGTTGTGATGGCACCGCATAGTTCCACGACTGCTGGCCTCCATGTGAACTGCTTGGGGGTGTGAGAGAAGTAGGGGCTTGCGGCGCGGAGACCGCAGCCATTTTGACCTCAGGTTTCTCTAGACCAAAGTTGAAGGTATCAATCTTGACGGTGATATTTTTTGGTGTTGTTGTAAGGATCGTGTCCGCAAACGGGGATCGGCGTGGCTTTGACTAGCTGGACTAAGGGTATGAGGATGCCTCTGCAGAAACAGCACAGGACTCGAACGAGAGACAGGAAGAAATCGCCAGCGGATGGATGTTGATTTATGAGGATCTAGACAAAGCACAGGGCCGTCACCAAGATCAAAGCCGGACAATTGATAGGAGGGAGGGAAGGGGTCTGCTTCCTAGGGCGGAGGACGTGCGTTGACAGTCCCGGCGGTGGCGCGAATGCGAACAATGGCCCAGAAAGAGTGAAATCAAAGAAAAGATCGCAGAGGGCGGCGGCTTCTGAGGAGATTGAGGATGTTTGCAGAGGATGCAGCGCGGGGGGGGG